>CM069444.1:1432176-1508526 GCA_035610835.1 Ophiura sarsii
GGCGATTTCAACGACCGCGACTGAGTTTGCACTAGGTATAGGAAATCATTGATTTGTGTTTGATTACGCACTGAAAAAAACCCTGCTAATCAGCTATAAGACTTTTATTCTTCACAGCTAGTCACACCCTTTGTCCCGAAAATTGCAGTTATCACTCCAGACCCATTTATCTGGCTCGTTCAGATAGCACACAGTTATGACAGTAATTGATAAATTAAGTAAATGATGTAAAGCATTTTTGCATCATTAAAACTAAACTGACATAAGACTAAGAATTAGAAAGCTCTATTACAGGACAACGCTCCATTTTCACCCATACAGGGTGAATCAGAAAGAACGGGCACTTTTTTCACAAAAGCATCACAAAAGATGTAGGCATGCATATTTCAAATCAATGGTAGCGCTTTCAAGACCTACATTTTGGCTTTCATTTGAAAAAATAATTTTAAAAATCGGCCATTTCGTTATTATGTTACACTTATTTGAGTATAGCCCCCAAAATCTCAAACTATCAAGCCATTCCCGACTAATTATGTTTAACAAGCGTTATTAATTATATCAAAAGTTAATCTCATAGAGGGTTACACAAATACAATAGCCGAAAGACAATAAAATTATTCAAATGTAACGAAACCACCTTATTTGGGTGAAGGGGTAAAAAACGTTCTTAAATGAGCAAATTAAGCACATTTCTTCTCCGTAGATTAATACCTCATTCATACAATCGATAGAATGGATACTTTTAAAGTTATGATGATTTTAGTAACCGCGGCTAACGACGACAAAGTTGCTCTAGATACCATTGATTTTATTGTCCACTGTGTGCTAGCTGAACCGGTCAGGTATCTGGATGAATGGGTAACAGGCATCGACACGAGTCGGTACACCCCCACATTTTCAATGCGTAATCACACACTAAGCACGATACCTCAATAGAATAGAAACCCAATTTATGTGCATTTTGTTGCTAGTTGTGGTCATTGAAACAATCAAAACTATCCACTCGATTTGTATTAATGAGGTATCATACTACGGAGAAATGATTGCTCATTAAATATATCTCAGATTTGTCGTACTGATTATTGGTTTTGAATTAGCCAACAACTTTTGTGTTAGATGTAAATCTTTGCATAATGCCAATTTGTTGCACTCGGTCGATGATCTTCCATTTACCTTAGCACCGTAGTGCATTAAAGAGCCCACATCGTACGGAATTCCATTTGTCAAGTTCACAACTTGTGAAGTTGACCACTTGCCAAAGTTATACTCTTCTCCTTTCTTGATGTTATTGAAGTGAACGGTTATGTAATTGTCACGATCAGGGCGTGAATGTTCGTGGATAAAGCCGATGGCGTGGCCAATTTCGTGAGCGACGATTCCTATCTGAATGATGAATAACAAATGAAAACATATTTTTGAATCGTATGTTTAACCCTCATCCTCGTAAGGGGTGGGGAGGGGGGGGGGGGGGGGGGGGGGAGTACTACCCCTAAGCATTTTCGCCGATTGTGCTAAAACGGGCGTCTGTGATATCTTTTACATCCCTACCACCCTATCCGAGGGTAGGGTGGGGTTACCCACTTACAATTTAAAAAAAATTATGAACAATATCTTAATTGTATGGTCCTGAATGTTATACATGTAGTATGTTAGAATCATCATTTCCCTCACTTAAAACACAACAACGGGTACAATTCCGGTATTTGGACTCCCACTCAGTGTTCACGTTAAAGGAATCACTACTGGCAGCGGTCACAGTATTATGGAAAATAACGGTCCACGGTCCACGGAATAACAGTAAGTTAAAGGTGTCAAAGGTCACGGATTTACGGGAGATCACTATCCACGGTCACTGAGTTACAGGAAATCCCTGTGCACGGGCCCGTGATGACGGGATATCATTCCGAATTTTGCTTTTCTATATAAATAATCCTCTCAAATAGTGATATTTCAAATTTTGTCCAAAAAGAAAAGAACACTAAGAGTATTCCAAAAAAAAAATCATATAATTGTTTTGGAGGGTTTTTTTTCTTTTTCTATTTTCAAATATATTAAACAAAGCTTAAGATTTACATTCTTACATTTCAAATAGGGGAGGATGGGGCAACTGGACCGGTTAAGCATATTTCATGATATAAAAGCTTAAAGCTCGTGTAAATATTTATGGAATTGCTATGGAAATATCACCCATGTAACTGTTTACATACCATTTCTTTAAAGAAAAATCACAAACCGAGTCGGATGTTTCAGATGATGATTCAAGTGTGATAAATCCCTTTAGAAAGAAATCCACTTGGCAACCGTACAAACGTGACCCAACTCTAGAGGCATTTATCCATTCGGTCAATATCGATGTGGATGCTCACCAATTCAAATATGACCCCCGCTCAAACCTACCAAAACAAGAATCAGACGCCCTTGATGCTCTTAAATCAAACGATAACCTCGTAATAAAACGGGCTGATAAGGGTTCGGCGGTGGTTGTAATGAACAAAGTCAACTACATCGACAACGCCAATAAACTTCTATCGGACACACGATACTATCAAAAACTCACTGCTGACCCTACCAATGAAATTACCGAAGAAGTCATACAGGCGATTAATGACCTTCATGAACACAAACATATCGACAAACAAACCCGTGATTTCCTTATCCCGATTGAACCCAAACCTGGTAGATTCTACATTCTACCGAAAATACATAAACCAGACATCCCATACCGCCCTATAATCTCCTCAAACAGCCACCCTACGGAGAACATATCCACGTTTCTAGACTACCACCTACAACCTCTCGCCCAATCTTTACCGTCATATCTCAAAGATACTACAGATTTCCTCAATAAGTTAGCCACCATCCGGACTTTACAACCCAGTAGTTTCCTATGCGTTCTGGATGTTTCATCGCTTTATACAAATATCCCACACAGCGATGGTATCACTGCCTGCTCCGAAGCTTTGGAAACACGCGTTTTCAAATCTCCACCTACTAAAGAACTCTGCGACTTATTAGAAATGACACTCAAATCCAACAACTTCACCTTCAACGACGAACATTACAAGCAAGTCTCGGGCACACTTATGGGCGGTAAATATGCTCCACCATACGCTACCATCTTTATGGGTTGGCTTGAACACAATATACTTACCACATCCGCCCTAAAGCCCTTAGTCTGGTTTCGATTCATTGACGACATTTTCATGATCTGGACTCATACAGAACAAGACCTTACAGACTTCATACAGCACGCCAATGATATCCATCCAACAATCAACTTTACGAGTGAACACTCCTCAACTGAGATATCATTCCTAGACGTCAAGGTCAAACTCGTCAACAACAAAATTGAAACCGACTTATACACAAAACCCACAGACAAGCACCTTTACCTCTAGCCATCAAGTTGCCACCCAAACCATGTCACTCGCAGCATACCATACAGTCTAACCCTTAGACTAAGACGGATATGCTCCCAAGAAGAGGACTTCCAGAACCGAACACTTGAACTCACACAACAACTTAAAAACCGTGGTTACAAGGCATCTGTCATTAACGATCAAATATCCAAAGCTAAGCTCATCAAAAGAGAATCTACTCTCACATACACTAAAAAGACCAAAAACAATGCCCGTGTCCCGCTAGTTGTCACTTACCACCCTGATCTCCCCAATCTCCAAGAGATCATTTCAAGACATTGGCCTGTTGTTGACTCCAACTCTCGTCTACAGAAAGCACTTCCCGAACGTCCCCTCATATCATATCGCCGGCCACCGAGCCTTAAGGGGGCTGTGCACCTCCAGGTACAGCCTCCGTAAAACTGCCGTAACTTCTTTATTATTCATTAAATCTATACAAAAGTATACATTTTCTTGCAGAAAAGGGTTCAATGAATCCAACCATGATCATGAAATTGACCATTTTGGGAGAAAATTATAAAAAACACGTTTTTTGACCCATTTTAGGTTTGGAAAAGATAACTCAAAATATATTTTGTTAAATTTGATCATACTAGTTTAATTATATTCCTCATGCAATTCCCTAGGAATCGTTTTTTTTTTTAATTTTTACTTTATTATTTTTTGAATTATCGAACAAAAAGTGCCAACAAATATGATTTTTTACCAAAAAACGTGATTTTCACGATTTTGGAGGTTAAAAAACAGGTTTTTTGGCACTTTTTGGTCTGTAATTCAAAAAAAAAAGAAGTAAAAATTAAAAAAAAAAACGATTCCTAGGGAATTGCATGAGGAATATAATAAAACTAGTATGACAAAATTTAACAAAATATATTTTGAGTTATCTTTTCCAAACCTATAATGGGTCAAAAAACATGTTTTTTATAATTTTCTCCAAAATGGTCAATTTCATGATCATAGTTGGATTCATTGAACCCTTTCCTGCAAAAAAATGTATACTTTTATTAAGATTAAATGAATAATGAAGAAGTTACGGCAGTTTTACGGAGGCTATGCGAAGGTGCACATCCCCCTTAAGGACACTCTTGTCAGAGCACGTGTATCGAAACCCACTAAGAAATTGGATACCAACGTTAATGATGGATGTCAACCATGCGGCAAACCCAGATGTAAAAACTGTAATAATATGCAAGTATCTAATTCATTTATAAGTCACATCACGAGCAAATCTTACCCCATCAATCACCATATTACATGTAACACCACAAATGTTGTGTATATAATTCAATGTTCTGTATGTAGCATACAATATGTAGGGGAAACCGGCAACACTATTCAAGAACGCATGAGAAACCACAGATCCACTATCAAAAACCATGCCAAACATCTTGATAAACCCGTTGCAGCTCATTTTTCCCTCCCCAATCATAACCTTAATACTCTCACAGTCACAGTTATCGAATGCCTAGGTAAACAATCTAAATTCCGCCGTCAACTCAGAGAACAATTCTGGATCAAAACACTTAACACTTTCCAACCCAATGGTCTCAACATACGTGATTGGTAATTTCACCCTTTTTTGTCATTTTGACACTTTGGATTTCATATTCATTCTATGGTTGTACTTCGTTTTCAGTTCTATGTATATTTTGTCCTGAAGAAGAAACGTAAGGTTTCGTAAGCTTGACGAGATACCGTTTTCCCATCTATTCAACAATATATTTTTACTTCATGGGAATGCATCTTTCGAGATCCGGTATGATTATGATTGTTAAGCTGATTTACCTCACCATTATGTTTACATATAACATATAATCAATGTTACAAAATATCCAAACAAAAGGTCAATTACCACTAACTAAAAACTTTACTTGGCACGGTCCAGTTACCCCATCGTTGGGGCAACTGGTCCTATATGTTCCAACGGTTAGAATACACAGAAATCATTGATTGACAACACGGTAACTAAGCAGTATTTTCTTTACAAACTCATTTCCATATTATTTAACGTGTAAAAATGATACAGGTCTCATGAAACCCATGTTTTATACAGTTTTCGTGGTTAACGTGTAAAAAGCAGTAATACAAATGGTGTACAAAGCAAGCGCAATTTTCGACTGCACGTTTATTATAGATAAAACGGTATGAACCTAGTTAAATGGTTACATGGTTGTGATATTCAGACGCCCCATACATTTGTCTATATATACCCCTTTCTTTAATGATTTTATTTACTTCATATAATAAACCATTTTGATATTTAGCCAGCTTTTCATGTTACAGGGGAAGTTAGTCAATATGACAATGATAACCCAACGGTTGATATACACAAACCGCAGCGGATAAAATACATAAATCATGATATTTCGTCATAGCAAATACCTTTACAGACACCATTCAAAATATAATAAAGTTGTAATTCATAATACCGAGGTTTTAAACCATTCTAAAGCAATTTCATGTCATATTGTAATCCTTCAATATCAGAAATAGTGGTATTAGACCCGAAATGCCCCCAAAATGTCTAAGAACTTGAAAGAATGTGAATTATTTCATATTCTATTCACATTTCATTACCGAGTCATGTTTTATTGACACTAACAACTCATTTTCAAAATGAATTTTACAATTTTGATTAAGTTTTTGCAGGCGGTCCAGTTGCCCCACACCCTTTCGGACCACTTACCCCAACAAATGACGTAGCACTTTGTCGAGATGAAACTTATTAAAACACGCCTGTGACGTAATACATTTTTCGCCCAAATGTTTTAAAACATACCGCCATTTGTCATAATAATCAATAACTCCAATACATTTCAGAAAAAAAGGCAAAACGGCATTTTTGTTTTTAGCCATTACACAGATTTCTGTAGCCAGTTAGTATCTTTGAATTCGCAAACAATTACGGCGTTCGGGTCCTACAATTATAGACGAGTGTCTTTAGATAAGTAAATGGTGTACTTTGTTATTTGCAAATTCATGAACTAATAACTCTACCAAATTAATACCCGTGATAATGATTTAAGTTGAAGCATTCTTTAAATGATAATATTGATCAGAAATCCAAACCACCAATGTCCCAAATTAGCAATATGCGCCATTTTACGGTGATTTCAACCCCAACCTATGGTTTTAATCATATTTCGGAAAGTCCCTAAGCACACTACAATATAGCACCCATCAAATGCAATATGCACCTAATATCTTAAGACGACTGTACTGCATGTACATGTATATATTTACTGTTGCATATCTGTCAATCATATAAAGTACATTAAACATGATCTAAACCCATCTTCATATATCACCCATACTATCTGTGAATTTTCAATCAGTCACTCAAGGAGTTAGCTTCAAAGATATGGAGAAAAATCACATGTGTAAATACCCTAAAGTTCCAAATGTTTTGGATTGTAGAAGGTAAAGATATATGTCAAGTATCAACAAAAGTCGTATTATTCAAAAGAAAGCAGTATGCCCATACAATTACAAAATCCTTCATTTCGGACCACTTTCCCCACGGTCCAGTTGCCCCATATTCCCCTATAATTAATTAAATCATCCGAGCTCATATAAGTTTTGCGTTTAAGACTAGTTTGAGTAAACAAATAATCAAATCAAACAATCCTATTCCACATCATTTACGGATTACATATAGTTTGTGTATTTCATAATGATAGTGCACATTTACATTTACCATTGAAACATATCGAAACAACAAAACAAACATATCTAACATAATTCTTTTCTTCTTCTTTATGACATGGTATAGTAACTCATACACTTGAATTTCAATATAACTCTTAAGTAGGAATAAACTATCAATAAACTCTCCCTGCATTTGTATGAACTTGAAATCCAAAAGGAATGTTGCAAATTGACAACATTGTGGCAATATAAGAAATATGAATTGATGTGAATAAATTAAAACCATTTTGATGATCAACTTTCAGGATGATCAAAGAGCCAACATAAAACAATATTCCGAAAATATCTATATGCCACGAAAGATTAAAATGATATACCGAACTTAAAACATGATTATGATGGAATAGAAGAAAATAATACTGAACATGAATTCATGAGATGGAAGTAACTATTACACATATGTTAGTTTTGACGCTATTAGGCTCTTTGTGACGATGATCTTACCAATCATTGTCAAATCTCTTCCTTTCCAAGCTTTTATTATGTTTTTAATTTTCTTTATATTTCCTTCCCAATTCTGAGGTATCTCATCAGCAGACTTAGTGCTACTACAACTAATACCGAGTGATGTTACGTTATTATTTGGGTAAAGCTTCCATTTCAGATTACACACTTTCTTTTGTCTAGTTTTACTTGACCCAATCCACATTGCTTCAGTTTAGGTTTTATTTAACATAATACCTGATACGGTGGAAAATTCGTCTAAGACTTGTAAAACTATTTGTACATGCTGTTCATCCTCTACAAATACTGTCATATCATCTGCATACATAAATAAACGTACTTCATTCATCTTACAATCATTTCGAAGAGGAAGGTCAATACCCTTAACATCTTTATGTTGCCTTATCTTATAAGCCAATATTTCAATTGATACAATGAATATTAATGCTGAAGGGAACAGCCTTGTCTCACATCTTTGTCCAATGTGACAAATTCTGAGACATTATCATTCTGCACAATGCAACTGCTTGACCCATTTTATAAAATCATACCCAAAGTTAAGCTTTTCTAATACTGTGAAGAAAAAGTTTCTGTCTAAGTTATCAAATGCTTTGCTGAAATCTAAATATAATATAATAACCCTTGAAGATCTTTATTTTCTGTGTATCTTAGAACATCTTCTACTAATCTAATATTTTCACAAATATACCTTCTTTTGATGTAACCAGTTTGGTCTGGATCATTTATTGTTGGTAAATCAGATTATAATCCTTTTGCTAATACCTTTGTAGCTATTTTGTAATCAACATTGACAAGAGTATATTTGGTCTCCAGTTTTCTAAATTCTCCCTAGATAGGTCTTTTCCTTTGTGTAATAATGTGATAATCCCTTTTCTTTGACTAGATACCATCATCCCAATTTCAAAACCTTCATTTAAGAGAGAGATTTAATAACATTCCAGAAACTGTTGAACAGCATGCAATCGTAGAGCTTTGTATTTCATTTTTACAAAGATCCCACATCTGCCTCTTTGATAAGTACTCCTCGTAATATTTACAACATTGATTGATTGCATGATTTATTACATAAAATATTTGGTCTTTTAATAGACTATTGTTGAATTTCCACACCTTTTCCACGATCTATGTTGTCTGTTTTAGTTCTAGCTTAGCCGCTAAATGGTCAATTCTAGGAGCTGTGATTATCTGACTACCACTTATACTCCCCTCTTACCATTGTTACCACTTATGTTGTTCTATCAGAATTGGTACAAACAAATAATCTATAGTTGAAGTACACGTCGGATTAATTCTTTGCCAAGTAAAATGTTTACTGTTAGAATTCATTTTTCACCATGCATCACATACATGTAAGTTATTATTACTCATCAAACTTTTTTGTACCTCCTGTGTTTTTGTGTTGTTGTCCTTATCTATATATATCTACGTTAAAGTCACCACCAATGATATTGTATCCTTCTGTGTCACTAGTATTAATGACTGTATATATTCTTCTTCTTCTTCTTCTTCTTCGGCCTCCGTCAGATTTGACGATTGGCTGCCATACGATCACATCTCCGGATCATCTTTCTCCAAACTACTCTGTCTTGTGCCAGAAGCTTGGCCTTTATAAGACTCATATCAGTCCATTCCTTGATGTTGTCAAACCATTGTTTCCTTTGACGACCTCTTTTCCTGCTGCCTTCCATTGTTCCTTCTATGATGTGGAGTGCCAGTGAGCTACCACTGCCTCTAATGATGTGCCCGAAGTAGGCCAGCTTTCTTTTGATAAGCTCTCCTAACAGTTGTCTCTTTATACCAAGTTCTTTCAGGACACTTATGTTGGTTCTTTTCTCCTTCCAGTTAACTCTTAACATTCTTCTCCAGATCCACATTAAAGCAGCCTTTATGCGATTTTCATCTGCTTTGGTTAGAGTCCATCCCTCCAGACCGTAAAGGAGCACGCTCCATACCAATACTTTTACAATCTTTGTTTTAAGGTTTGTTGTGAGGTTGCGGTCATTCCATAGGTCCTGGAGCTCTATCATCCTTCCCTTGGCCATTCCGATTCTAGCTCTTATATCAGCTTTGCAACTGGCAGATGTGGTTTTCACAGAGCCTAGGTATTTGAAGCGACTGACTTGTTCAACATCCTCACTATCGATTGAGACATTATGCACAGGCTGTTCTTCTCCAGTTGTTAGAGAAGTTTTGTCTTTTTGACATTGAACTCGAGATTGAGCTTCCTGCCTGCATCATTTACGCCTGATGTTAGCCTCTTGATGTCTTCTTCAGAGGTTTCAAAATGTGCAGAGTCATCGGCATATCTGAGATTTGAAATGACTGAATAATACTTTAGTTAAAAAGCATGCATGATTGACTAATCAAAGCGGTGCCCCGCGGTAACGCTGTAACGCCGGAATTTGATTTTTTTCTTCTTCAAAATTCGAACCAATGGTGCAACTTGGTGTGCTTTTGACCAATATTTTATTGAAAAACTTCATTTTTAATCAATATTGGCTTATTATCAGAGGGCCGAGCAGTTGGGTTTTAACTTGCCTGGGTGATTTGAAACTCCCCCTGCTATCAATATTTACATTTTGTTATAAAACACTCACATGGTTCAGAGACGTACAGATAAAGTGAGAGACACTAATAAATGCTCCCTCTCCCTTTCCCTCCCTCCTCCCCTTTCCTCCTCTCCCCTCCGCTCCTCTTCTCAGCCCCCAAAGTTCCCCCCATAGGCACGCGCCTGTTCACGGAATAACGGGAGATCACTTTCCACTGTGACAAAATTACAGGAAACCCCTGTCCACTGTTACAGAATTATGGAAGCTCACTGTCTTCGATCATAAGATCACGGAATATTACTGTCCACGGTCAAGGAATTATGGGAGATTATTGTCCATGGTCTCATAAATACGGGATCACGACTGTGCATGTATAATGGTCACGGAAATACGTGGTGTCATCTCAAATAACCTTACTGGTCACGGATACAAAAGCGTAATAATCTTACGTGCTATATTACTGAATAAACCTGAATTAGATAGAAACACAGGTATAAATGAGATTATTAACACATAATCAGAATAATATTGAATGTGGACTTTTGTTTGTATGTGGTGTCTGTATTAGCGCCAACTTACCTCGTCACAGCCACGATCAATGGAAATATATTGTTCTCCTCCTCTTTTACCCAAGTATGACCAACATCTGGAACAGGGATAAAACCACTGATACATTTTTCTGTTTTTAAATCTTTTTCAAAGATGTTCAAAAGACGAAAATAATTTGAAAACAAAACAAATATATATATCAACAGTCTCAAATATTGTTCAAACATTTTGATAAATTATGAACATAACCTAATGGGGTAAAATAATAATTTATAACATTAACTGTTTAAAAACACGCCAAAAACAACTCACACACAATTAAGAGCTGGAACATGCACGACAAATCTCCCCATAATGTTGCTCTCGTAAACTCAGACCGACAGACAAACAGACAGACAAAAGCAAAACAAAACAAAACAAAAAACAAACAATGAAGAAAAAAACCAAAAAAACCCACTAAATATACTGCAAGTCAACCCTTTGGCTGGGAGATTCACCTATATGGGGTCATACGTCACATAGGGGTCATTAAAGGTAAATCGGGGTACACCTCATGAGTCATCTCAAATACCTTTACACAAATATTATTGTCACCAAGTTTAGTTGAGATTGAAGTCTGACTTTTCATATGAGAGAGAGGGCTCTAAAGTTTTGACAAAATTGGTAGAACCTAACCAATACGGATAATTCTTGGCAATATGGGATCAAAGGTCATGTAGAGGTTATTAAAGGTCAATCGATCTACACTTAAATTATCATTATTGCCAAGTATGGCTGAGATCGAAACGTGACTTTTCATATGAGAGCACTGAACATCATAGCCGAACCTAACCAAAGATGCTTACAACCCCCAGACATGACATGATCACAATATCTCTCCTGCTTTTCTACTAGCCAGGGCATAAAAAAATACAATCAAAAATACAATCACCCCAACAAATAAACAAACACACACATATTAAGAATGTTGCTATGGCTAGCAAAAAAAGTATAAGGTAGAGCTGGTTGAGTGCAACAAAAAAGTATTTTACACTGGAGATGAATACGGTACACGGTTCAACAGATATAACCATTTTAAGTAATTTTGAATTCTTTTGTTTTGTATTTATTTATTAATTAATTAATTAGTTGATTAATTATTTTATTTATTTATTCGGACATAGATTTTCAGAATAGTGGCATCCGCCAACTTGGCGAATGCGTCCATACAATACAATATGAAAAACAGAAGTAAAATAATATACAAACAATTTACGGGAGTAAATGGCAATAAGAATCACACAGAGCATATAATAGCCGTACGTGCAGCCCATGCACGTTTCATTAATGAAATATTTCTTTTCGGCTAACAGAGGGCAGTACATTTTCTTTTCTTTTTTATTGATTTGTTTTGACTCCCTAGGTAAAAATTTCTATAAAAAACATTTTTTGCTCTAAACATTTATTGAAAACGCCATTTGATTCCCGCAGCACATAAAATAAGGAGAGTTGTATGGCCAAACATATACCAAGTGGCAATACATGTAATAAAGTGCATGAAGATTAGCCTCATTTGTTGACAACATAAAGCTTAGATCTTGTGCTGCGGAAGGCTATAATAATTAAGTATTACAGCCTACCGCAGCACAAGTGAGATTCTAAAGGCTATAATTAACAAGCTCTCACAAATTCCAGCTTTATAGCATTTAAACTTTTTTGTGTAAAACATAATTAGACATTTTAGTGTAAATTATTTATTTTGCTAGGGGTCAAACAACCAATAAAAAACAAAAGAAATTAACGCTTCAATTTGCTTTATTTTTGACACTAAAATTGTCATATCGTTTGAACCGCTCTTCCGATCAAGCTCACAAATGACAGACTATTGTGGCAATCAGTGGGTGCTCAGTAAATCCTATATGATCACATAGCACCAGGTTTTTTTGTATTAATCTGTTCTTATTTTAATTATCACAATGTGGTTTCGAAAACAGGTAATCAAAAGCCATTTATAGTTTCGCACTAATAAAGGTCTTTAAATCATTTAAACCACTATGTGCTGTACCTACCCTTTATCTTTGATAAATGTAACATAGTCACTCTCCGTAGTACGACTAATGAAAGTCAAACACGTGTGGTCCATCCAATGTGTCATGGCAGACTGAATCACGGCCGCATCTTTAGCTTCAAACAAAACGATACGATTGCTACATTTTAGACGAAAAGTGTTATTTAAAAACATTAAAAAATACAGATAAGTTTTAAAGGTGATAGTCGGATCACGAGCATCGACAATTGCGAAATGTAGCCATTGAACAGGAACATTATATACTCTTTGACGAAGGATATGTACTCTCAGATGAAGAAGATGTACCCTCTGATCAGGAAAATGTACTTTTTGACGAAGGAAATATACCTTCTGACGAGAACGAAATGTACCTTCTGACGAAAATGAAATGTACTCTCTGACGAATGAGATGTATGTCTTACGAAGACAGTGGTGTAGCCCGGGGGGGGGGGGGGAGGGGCAGGTTTGGGCAATGCCCCCCCCCCCCCCCCCCCCCCCCCCCCCCCCCCCCTAAAATCACCCCGTCGGTTGATAACGCATGCCGTCGGTACATTCGTGATTTTGACAGTGCGATTTGTTTTGCCTGTTATGAACACAAACACATCTTACTCCCCAAACACATCTTACTCCCCAAACACATCTTACTCCCCCCACACTTATTAAGTTTTGGAGCTGAATGCGAAGTTGTTTGCCTGTTATGAACATAATCACATATTTTTGGTCAATCAATTGGTTTAACTGGTATACTAATAAGTTTAAAGATGTACGGAGAGATTGGTGATAAAAATGAAATTTGATTTGTTTTTAGTTACAATAGATAAGTCATAATAGAACTCTGTAACGTAATATTTCATGGAAAAAGGGTTGAATTTATGGCGCTAGATAGACATTCTGGTGAAGCCATGTGCCGAATTCTGCTGATAATTTTGATGTGATCTACATCGAAATTAACAAATTATGAAATATTACATGATATACTGCTTAAGGATAAACGGTTTCAGATGGTAGTAAGCCCAAGTATTACTTTGGTGCAAAACCCCTAATTTTCCAGCAAAATTGAGGGCGCACTCGCATGCCCCTTTACAGTATCACAATGGTGTCACATGGTCTAGAAGTGTCTTTACCTGATGCTCTTGAAATGGTGTATGGTATCCTACCATTTGGCCAACGATCACCATCCGAAGTATTCACAATGGCTTTTGATCCTTGAACTAAAATACTGTCATGTACGTTGAGTGACGTCAGTAAGCCATCGCCATTGGATATCGCTCCGTCAATCATAGCGCGCTGTTTTGGAGTCAACCTAATATCATCCCACTGAAATATCTCCGGTGAATCTCGTTCTTCTGTTTGTTCATGCCCCTATAATGCAAACAAAAAAGTAGTTCCGTTACCTACTTCAGAAGTTATAGCCTATGCTCTCCATTTTTTTGACAATGTTTTTTGCTACACGCTGTACATGCTACCAGTACAGGGTGAATAAAACAAATTAGGACTCTGTTTCATGACGGTGTAATTCTTGTTATAATCATTGGACCATGACCAATTTAGTCTCAATGTAAATCCCTATTAGTTATTATAAAATCCTGAAAATAATTATGAGATCAATCCGATGAAAAATAAGAAAAGTAACATGCTTTGCGTAAACCATGTCATTTACAGGTTTGTAGAAAGGGTTCTACATGTACAGACCAGTAAATAACATGAATAACGTTTCAATACGTCACAATAATTATAAACATAGTAAATAATCTATCAGCCAATTGCAAAGATTAGTTTGGTAATCCATTTAATCTTGGCACAAATCGATACGGGCTAAATAATCCAAAAATCAGATGCATGCATTTTCTGTGCAAATTTAAATACATATCTTTTTAAACAGTTCTCGAACCCACTATTGGATGGCTCATTGAGTTACAAATTAAGAGAGTTAAGATCAATGATCCATAGGCATCAAACAATAGTTCATATTAATAGTTCGATTGCACATAATTCATGTTTTGACAACCTAACAAGTAGAGAAGTCTTTCTTTTGAAGACAAAACAGCTGTTACATTAATTAATGTGTCAGATACAAAATGTCCGTGTTAAATATTGCTCAGTGTTCTTTCTGAGGAGAAAGTTCCAGTAGGTCATGCAATCATAATGTCCAGCATTTACGAATTGAATGCAGATATTTGTTCTATCTAGCATTTGTGCCACTGCTCTGCGAACCATTCCTCGGTTGCGAAGTAGTACCATCACCTTTGCCCCGATGCGATTCTCTACTTCTTGAACACTTAGCTATATTTACTATGTTTTTAATATTCTAACGTATTGAGACGTAAAACATGTTATTAACTGGTAAATACATGTAGACCCCCATTGTACAAACCAGTAAATAAAATGGTTTACGAAAAGTATGCTAGTTTTCTTATTTGTTATCGGATTGATCTCATATTTTCAGGATATCATAATAATTAATTGGGCTTTACATCGAGACTGAATTGGTCATGGTCCAATGATTATACCAAGAATAACACCGTCATGAAACAGAGTCCTAATTTTTTTGATTCAACCTGTAGTGATTTGTCCCAATATTGAACGATACTGGTACATAATCATGATAATCGTGTGTCAGTATCGCCCGAAACAGGGCGTTCTAGTATCGGAAAATAGTATAGTATTACAGTCCAGAATCTGGGACTTATTAATAAGACTTTTCGCCCTGTCCAATAATAGAAGGATTGATGGTGTAGCTTTAGGGCAGGAAGATTTGAAAATTGTTTTTCATTATCATGATCATACTGATTATGTCCTTAATTCATCAGGCCATATAATCTGCTCGTTTTGAAAACGAGCAGACTATATGGGCTGATGAACCAGGATCAAAATACTGAGATGGGGAAGAGAAGAAAGCAAATGTGGCACTACTAGTCTTATACTTAATTTTTATGTCCGGCTATAGTGTCAATAATGCCCTCGCGCTGTTGGCATATAATATATACTATGCCCGGACAGAAGCTGTTAAAGGGATAGTTTAATTACTATATACTTATGTACAGTTTAAACAATGAAGACTTCAAAATGTAATGTTTGACATTGAAATGTTGTATGTTTTGGCGGTATGTCGAGCTGCACATTATACATAAGTTTTCCCCGGATTCGATAATTAATTACTGATTTACCATATTGAACTACGCCTTCCATGTTTATATTATGGAATCAATACTTCAAACAATGTAACGGGCTCTGAATCCAACGTATAATATACTTCCCTTTATAATATGAGCAGTCGGGATTCGTTTCTAACGGAAACTTATAATAACAGAAAGTTACAACATTAAAAAAGTTAAAGATAAAATGGTGTCATGAACGAAACGTGAGTTTACTTATCTTTCAACATCTAGCCTATTTATGCACGATTAAACTGAATAGGATTCGCATTTTGGACTTTGCCTGATAATGATAACATAACACACTTGTTTAACAACACGCGGATTTTGGCCTACATGAACTTTGTATTGATGGGTTATTTTATCAAAGTGATAGTAACAAACATTTCTAGGAGTGATCAAATATTGCATGATTAAAGTCAGTTCTGTTCGATGGATAGTGAATAAAATTTGACGCAAACGTATTCAAATGAAATTACTAAATCAGTTACCCCGGTTTAGTAAGGTATCTAAACACACGAGTTTTTTTCTCCCAACACACACGTACATTTAGTTGGTGATAAATTATAATACATGTACCATATACATCAGTTTACCATGCCAATTTTTTTTACAATAGACAATAATTATAATTATAATAAAAAACACACAATCAAGTTCTATGCGCCATGACAAATACATGTATATATAACAGAAAGCAGATAATAGAGTAACAAAAGACAAAAAAACAAAATAAAGTTAATCAAATTAAGCAATATAACAAGAAATATCATCAGACACCAGGTGAATGTCCTAACTTAACCTAAAATCTAAGACATTCACCAGCGTGGACTCGACACACACTAACAACAAGGGCGCCTTGACCACTAGACCAACGGTAAATTTGAACCAGGGCTAAGTGTATAATATTATGTAGGTGTAAGACATTTGGACAAATACGATACGGATCTAACAAGCGATGCAAGAGGAAACTGAATAAATCACCAGCCCACGGTGTTCACAATAGACACTATAGCAGCAAATAACAAACACAGGCGAATGTCCCTACTCGAAATAATAGGCAAGGACATTCACCGACGGGGACTCGAATCAAGTGACAAAAATGTAAGCCAATTTGAGCTTTTTGCAGCAGTAAAAGCAAACAGGCTGTGCATCACTTACCTCTATCCTTCTCCCACAACCAACCACCTGATGAACCACTAACCCAATGATAAGTGCTACTAACAACTTCATGTTTCTAAGAGAGCTTAACAATCCCGACGAATGGACACTTAAATATGCTGACACGCTTTGTATTTCAAGAGTGATATGATTGTAGGGTCAATACCGATTAGAGATAATAATAATCGATTGTTATATCGCGGGATTTCCCCCGAATGCTCTTTGATATCAGATCAGATAATCTGAAGTACATAACTCATATTTCAATAGTCAGTACATAGTGTCCCAAGCCTATTTGAAAATGCATAATAGGTGGGGCGGTCTGGCAAACCCAACCCTTTTTCTTATTTTTCGTTAAAATGTAGATCAAGTCTGGTGAGTTTTCAAGAGACAAATTAAAAGAAATTAGCAAAAAAAGAAAAAACACTACTTACTTTAAATGTTTGAAAATCGCAAAAGGAAAAACATAATAGGCCTACGCAACCCTAGCCCTAAGCCTAACTCTAACCCTCACCATAACCATAACCATGACTATACGCAGTCAGCTCCGGAACGAGAGCCCGTATTCACTTGACGGCGCTAAAAATGGATGGGTGTGCGTCAACGTGGTAACGTGTACCCGTCAACTTATGTAATCATTTCATTTTTGCTTTTAAATCCTAAATATTTTCATAAAAAAATAACATCTTAAACAGATTGAGGGCATCCTAGAATTTCACGCAGAAGCTAATTCAATAATTCTACCATTTTCTTGCCGAGTTTACACCAAGCCTGCAGTCTATTGAAATATCGGACTTGTTCGTCATTCAGCAAAATACGGACTTCCTTAACCTGATTGCGTCGCCGTGTAAAAATTGACGGCAGTGCCTCTCTGAATAACACGCCATCAAGCCGAACGCGCTCCCTTTCCGGAGCAGACTGCTAACAATAACCATAACCCTATTCCTAACCACAACCATAACCATAACCATAACCCATAACAATAACCATAACAGGTGTTATAATCACTCACTGGTACGAAAACAAATGCACATTCAAGTTGTTTTAACAACTTGAATGTGCATTTGTTTTCGTACAATAACCATAACCCTATTCCTAACCGTAACTATAACAATAACTCTTACCCTAAACCCGGATAACCGTGATCCTTACCGTAACACTTTCCATATTAACCATAACCATAACCATAGCCCTAACCCCTAACCCCTAACCCCTAACCCCTAACCCCACTAACCCTAACCCCACTAACCCTAACCCCACTAACCCTAACCCCACTAACCCTAACCCCTAACCCCTAACCCCTAACCCTAAACCATAACCCTAACCCTAACCCTAACCCTAACCCCTAACCCCTACCCCTACCCTAACCCTAACCCCAACCCTAACCCTAACCCTAACCCTAACCATAACCCTAACCATAATCATGACCATAACCCAAAACCATAACAATAATCATAACAGGTGTTATAATCACTCGCTGGATACGAAAACAAATGCACACTCAAGTTGTTAACTGCCCTTTACGAAAAGAGTTGCGAACAAGAGAGAACGTAAACATGATTGCAATGGTGAATATTTCATTTTGGATACAAACTGTCAAACTGGATAAAACTTACATTTTCAAACCGAACTTACAATGGGCAGCCACAGTGTAGGCAAGGGCTTGGACATAACACATTAGAAATTTATCACAAAAATAACCTTGGTTGAACCTGGTTGACCTCTATGTGACTCCTATGTGACCACCATACCATGTCCATGCAACCGCGATTTTAGTTTCCGAACTTATTCCGAAATATTTTCATTTATTCTAAACAACAGAGGCATCAATTGTTGAATGATTTGAATTTTTTTTAAAAATACCTAAATTCAGTAAAAGTATCATTTTGGCAAGAAAAGTGTTGCTTGCTATGATCATAAATAATGAAGGTATGGATGGCGAAGTAAATACTTTCTATTGAAACTATGTTCGTCTCGGATTAAAATACGCGCGATACAAATCCGTGTAGTCTTTTGCACTGTCATGAAACAACTTCTCACAATTCATAAATAAAACGTCACTCTCGTTCCCATGCGTTAAGTATTGATTTGAAAATACGGGCTCGTTGTCCATCGAACTCAAGGGTTAAAGTTTAGGTGTTATTAAAAACTGGGTAAAGTAGATGTCCATATACCTATACTAAGGGCGTGTTCACACTATAGCTAGTTTTCTCCATGACCCGGGTCGGACCCGGGTCGAACCCGGGTTGAAGTCTGGTGTGAACAGAAAAATAGGCTCAAAAAACCGACCCAGGTCGAAAATTACTACCCTGCGAAAGTGAAGGGTAGAACCCGGGTTACCGCATCGACTGTAGTGTGAACAGAAATCGCTCTTTCAACTCGGGTTGCCTGAAGTAGATAACTCGGTAAAGTCTATCGTACAGTGATCTAACAATCAAATAAAATGTAGACCTCTTCATTCTAAAGTTCTCAGTCCAATCTTTATCACCGTACGTCTCCCACACCACTTCCCATCACTGCCCAGGCCGTAGCCTTGCCCACTGCGTACGATCTTTAGCTACTGAGTACAAAGAAAACAGCGTCGCTGCACTCAGTGTTAAATAACATAAATTCCTGGTATCGGCTGAAAAGAAAGTTAATGGTTGCCCGCTTTATTCCTGCCATCTTTCTACGACCTCTGGCACGTTGTCGCTGATGTTTTCGACGATATTTCATTAACAGCCACTGTTGCTTGTTGTATATCCGCCATGATGAGCAAGCTAGGTCATAGGTCATTGATACAAGTCTGGGTTCAATAAACCCATTTGCCAATGCGGATACAACTTCAACACATAGGCCTACATAGCGCTAGTGTGAACAGAAAATGAAATATCGATCAATCCGGGTTGAAGAAAAAGCTCTGGTGTGAACACGCCCTAAGAGTGTTACATCAATCGTATCAGTGGATGTGCGTATTAAAATTGATATATTTAAAATATTAGAAATAATAGAATTTTCACCTTGTCTTCTTTTCTCAAACCTTTGTTATATAGATGAGGTGACCGTTGTTTACATTTAGGACGCCCTCTGTTGATTTGAGACAAAACACACCGGGCAAGAGTTCCTATAGTTTACATAGGCCAGATCAGGTTTTCTAACTAGATTGTGGTGTCACAGCAAATTGTTATCAAAACTGTCTTTAAACTTGCTTAGGAATGCTATAAGCTATCGCATTTCACAATTTAAAAAAAAAAAAAATGAGTTTTACAATTCATTAGAAAGACATTTCATGTTGTCTTCATTAACTTTACTGTATATTCTGCCTGGCGGGAATCAACAGAGGGTGTCCCATTTGTAAATACTTGACGTCACCGGTCACACCATATATATCCCACCGCTTCCATAAAATATGATGTGGCTTCAATAGACTAGCGGTACACACATTTCTCACCGGGCTTTTCAAACATACCAGATATACAGGTGTGAGCGAGACGCACATAGTATCAGCTCTACACAACATTTAAATGGGATTTCAAAAGACCTGTTTGTCCCCGTATTCAAGGTCTATGCTATGATATATTGCTAGAGAATAATAATGCCTAAAATAAAGTTAGAACTATTGTAGTACTGTCTGCTTCACTAATTGAGCCATCGAGAGTACTACAATAGTTCTATTGTTAACGCCAGATAAGTAGAGAGGCTCTAGTTAATCACCGATCTTTTTCCGATGCTTTTAACAATAGAAAAAAATACCGTTTTAATACCGGGGTAAAATCGGTATAAAAACGCTATAAAATCACTTGAGAGTTTGGATATGGCCCCTTAATGAAATCATTTACTATAATAATGGCCCAGGTATTGACATAATTTAGTATTTATTTACTATTAATCAATTGATTTATTAAATGTGTATGTATTTTTTTTTATATACATCATTTTTATTTGTGTCTGATGATCGCACAAGCGTGAAACTCTGAGTACCAACTACCGTTCAAAATGGTTTAACTCATTTGTATTTACTGTTAATTTATTAATTAATTTATTTATAATTGCTAATTATTCATTCATTCATTTAAATAACTAGGCATACATCGATTTTAGGTAGTTTTAGTTAATTGGTCATATCTAAAGATTGACAAAACCAATTCAGATGAAATAAACAGCATATGAAAGCTAAGCGTTTAGTCTATCAAAATGTATACAATTGCTACACCAAATTCTAGAAGTTCATGGTCAATAAGTTGGGTAAACACGTGCACCGTTTTTTCTTTGAGACACCCTGTAAATAGTTTATACGTTCAAGTTTATTTCACGAATGTAATAAGGTCAATATATTGAACAGCTCAGAAGTATGAAGAATTTATTATAATTAGTGCAAAGATCACCCCATTGAAAAACTACAGCACTCTCGTCTTGGCTAAATCGCTAGCCTGGTTTTCAGTTCACATAAGGTCACGTTTTTTAACCTGGGGTACATTTGTGTTACATGGGTATATTTCATGAAATTTCCTCCTTTTGCAGTTTCAGTAGAATATATCAAAATGTTTACATCTAAAGGGTATGAAACCATATATATTTAGAATGCTTATAACCTAAGGATTGTAAATATGCGAACTAGAAATCAAATATACAGGGTGACCTAACATTATACAGGGTGTAACAATTGAAGTTTTATACACAATGATGATTTACTTTTTTTCTTCCACTGTCTATATGCAGGAGTTATATGAAGGCTAGGGATGTTTTTATTGTGTTTGAGTAAATTACCCATCCAGCCATATGCAACATTAATTGGCCAGCTTATTAGGAAATATATATACAGGGTGGTCAAAATATGCCATTTCAAATACTGAAAAACCCCACTAAATTAGACAAGTGATCAAATATATTTCAATGAGCCTAAAAGAGATACAGTTGTGATCAGGTTTGAGTGTTAGCATTAAGGTAAATCATCACCATGACATTAAAAAGTACTGTTTCGCGTGATAATTTAATATACAGGGTGGTTCATCCACAGATTTCAAAATTAATTAATTAGCTTAATTAATACTTTAAGTAAATGGTGTAAAGCATGCTTATATCATTTAGAACCAAGATGACATCAAGACTAAGTATAAGAAAGCTATAAATTACAGGACAGCACTCCATTTTCACCCATATATTACACAGCAATTCCTTCCTCCTCCTCAACCACCCCCGACTAATCATACTTAACGAGCTATATTAATCAAATCGAAAGTGATAACAAGAAATCCTCTTCAGATTATTAAAGGGTATTAAATTATCTTTAAAATAAGCCCAAACATAAGTCAATCTGATAGAGGGTTACAAAAATACCAAAGCCTAAAGACAAAAATTCCATTTGCACCTAATATTACACAGCTATCCCTACTCCTCCTCCACTCCCTCCTCCTCCGCTCCCTCAACCACCCTGACTAATTATACTTAACGAGCTGTAATAATTAAAGTAAAAGTGATAGATTTTTTCTCTCTTCAGATTATTAAAAGGTATTAAATTGTCTTTAAGATAAGCTCAAACACAAGTCAATTTGATAGAGAGTTACTCAAATACAATAGCCTAAAGACAAAAAAATCTCTAAAATGTAACAAAACCACCTTTTTGTGGTGCCGAGGTTAAAAAACGTGACCATAACCCTTCGACGTATATAAATCCGCCAATTATTAAAGAATAATGTCTATAATAAGCAAATTCAGATAGGCTACTAGTAGTCACTTGATGTTTCCTAACATGGCTACATAAAGCCAGAAGGGTTTAAACGTGGGTCTATTTAATTTTTTGGAAAAAAAATCACGATTTTCAATTTTCAACTCTATCACACTCTATTTCAAATAAATCCCGTTGTTATGGTCTTATTGCAATAATTAAATAATAAGCAAATTGAGATAGTCACTTAAAATATCCAAACATGGGTACATACAGCCAGATGGGTTAAAGGGAGTCTAGTGATACAATTCACGATTTTCAACTTTGAACTTTGTCACACGTGTGCTCCTTTCAAATGCATATTCGGTTTTATCTTCAACTAAACTCCATTTGTATGGTTTTAATTTCCAAAGTTCGAATGTGCCAGCATCCAGTATTCAATGTGCGTCATCCCCAACCCCGGCGAAACAGCACTCAAGCAATAACAACAACCAATACAGTCCGATCACGGTTCGGTGCACTCGAGTGTTATACAACTAGAATAATCCAAAAAAAATCTTCAAATAGCTTCTCATCTGCTCATCGGTGATTTGTACACGCTAAACACACGGGCCGTCTTACGGTATTGTGACATACTGTGAGAGCTAAACAGTGGGTAGCTACCTTTCCTTTCATTATTATCTATTGTCTTTCTATACCGTGTGCAGTAATTGATGTCCCATCCCGCCTGAGGCAATATTGGTCATTACTTGAGTAGAGAAGGGAATGTGTTAACAATGTCTAATAGGCTGCCTGAATGCTATATCACGCTAGTGGCGTTTAAAGCATCAAAATCGACATAGTGTTCGTGTTTTTATGTGTATTTTTGTAAATCAGCAGAAAATAACTATACCTGTACTTCCGGAAGTTGACACATTTTGCCCCCTAGTGACCTTTTCTTGACCTTTGACCTGGTTATGATAATTGACTTTTTTTCTTGGCTTATCAATGCGCACAAAATGAAACAAGTCCGGTCAAAATCGGAGCATGTCTTAAATTTTACCCCTGTAAAGGTCAATGACCCCTAGTGACCCCTTCTTGACCTTTGACTTGGATATGATTTTTGTTTTAAATTCTTCTTATCAAACCTAACAATTTGAAACAAATCCGATCTAATTTGAAGCATGTCTTGAAATTATGTGTAAGGATTTCTATGGGTGGGACATCAATTGCTGCACACGGTATATATAATGTTGCATCAGCCCTTTATTTTGTAGGAAGAGGTCACCATTCTGGTCACGGCGTATGAACAGCCCGTTATCTAGCCAAGAGCCCATTATTATACAAAGGCTTTTGATAATGTCCTTTAGCTCATAACGTCGCCTGCCCTGTAGTGACCTCTTCCAAAAATATTGAGCAGATAATCAACAAGAAGACAATATTAACAAAGAAAAGATAAGTGGATTACCTACGAAGAAGGTTTTTTAAACTATCACCTATCGGATAGATTATCACTTCTGAGTAAACATCGCATAACAGATTTTAAGTAGGCCTAGCAACAGTGAAAATGATCAATAGTTTTTCAATAGTTTTTTAAACTATCACCTATCGGATAAGATCATGCCAGAACCGGTACACGCAAACTTGAGTCATCTAATTCGGAGCATTTGGATCCAATTGCTCCTAATCAAAACACTACTCCTCCCATTTTCATTGTAAATTGTTGACGGTAAGGATTTGTGTCAATAAAAACCAACGGTCGTTGAGATTGTTTATTTTATCACAGAAAAGTCAATACTCTGAAATGACCTGACTTTGCGTGTCGTGATCCTGACATGGAAGGGGATGTGCATGTGTGTGTTGATTGTGAAAGTTCTTAATAATGGGAAAAGTGAATTGTAACAAAAACAGGCAATATTTTCATTGTAATAAAAATAAAGTAATTATTATACATTTTTTATCATTTTTTATCATTTTTTTTTAAAGAAAAGAGTCGTATATAGGCTGCCCAAAATGTTAATCTGAAAAAAAGAAAATGGGCAATTAATTATTTTCTTTTCGAGATATCGACGATTATGTAATTTTTTCTCCATAAAGCTCTGTATAAAAGCTCATTTTCTCCATCCCACTGTCTTTTAATGCAAGACCCTGCGACATTAAGACTTTTCGGACACGTGCCATAGACGTAAATGATTGCTTTAGACGATTTAAAGTTTAACATGTTTATTTATCGAAATGGCAGAAATATGAGGGTTTGGATTTCGCTAGTAGGAACAAAATTCGGAGTAAAATGTTATTTTAAAAATATCAAAACAATTAATTTTAAATGATTTAAGATTTAATGAAAATAAAAATTCAAGTTCTGCCTACTTCCGCCGCCCCTTCTCTGTACGGCACGGGGTCTAAAATGTTCTAAAATGTCATTAGTAAAGATACTGAAGATACATATCCACGTGGAATTGATACAATATGTCATTTTTTAGACATTTTGTGAACTTTTGGAATGTCGTCTACAGACGCATGCCGCGTGGAAAGTGTTAATGACACTAATAATCTTTACTAAATATTTAAGGTTGAATTAAGTTCTGCATACTTCCGCACCCCCACCCCCCTTCCCGGTACGGCACGGGGTCTAAAATGTTCTAAAATTTCATTAGTAAAGATACATATCCACGTGGAATTGATACAATATGTCATTTTTTAGACATTTTGTGAACTTTTGGAATGTCGTCTACAGACGCATGCCGCGTGGAAAGTGTTAATGACACTAATAATCTTTACTAAATATTTAAGGTTGAATTAAGTTCTGCATACTTCCGCCCCCCCCCCCCCCCCCCCCCCCTTTCTAAAATGTTCTAAAATGTCACTAAAGATACATCTCCGGTTCTATATATTAACCACGTGGAATTGACACTAATGATCTTTACCATATAGTTAAGGTTGAATTCAGTTCTGCAGCGCATACTTCCGTCTGCCTCTCCGTGCTCAAATCGCGTTTTCATCAATATGGGCTCGTTTTAAAACCTATACCAATAACAGGTGTAAGAATGAAAGTTGCCACAAGAAAAGTCAGCTATAGACCCAAATGAAATTTTGGTTCTTCAAGAATAGCATCCGTCTATAATAAATATTTTTGAGCCAACTAAGTGCTGATTTTCATACTATGTTTCTCGTCGATGCATTCTGTCTTATTAATATCATGCTTATTTAAATATGAAACTCACCTTATCTGCAAAAATGCAGGCTTTTCAAGTTGGTTCCATCACGCCTTCTTGTTGGAAGTCTTTCTCATAAACTAAGTCACAATCCTTCGAAGAACTCGAATTCACTTGATCACTCGAATTCACTTGATCACCCGAATTCATTCGATCTCTCGATCATTCGATCTCCGATCACTCGAAATCATTGGATCACTTGAACTCACTCGACCAAATTGGTGTCTGCTAGCTATATTCGGTGCATTTGTTCTAGAAGAGGTGAAAAGATAAAAGATATGTCAAATAAACCTTTAAGTCCCTTTTTGACAGATTTTATTATACAGCCATTATAACCCTAACCCTACTACGCCACACAGCAACCACACAACAGCAGCATTTGGCTTGCGCGCGCACAAGTTCTATCTCATGTAGCACTAAAATACGGGTATATATATATGGTCTTCGAATTTTTAGCCTGTGAAGCCCTCCTCCGTGGCTGAGTGATAGTATATCTCGCCTGTCACGCGGCCGACCCGGACATAATTTGTCGCATTTTCTATTTAACACCTCCCCCTGTTCTTCGTTCCATCCCCACTGCCACGTTCTAGGGTTAGGGTTAAGTCAAAATAGTGTTATCTACCGAAGATATTATTATTATAAGGATTTATATAGCGCATTTCCAAAAAACCAATGCGCTGTACAATATGTATACATTAGATAAAATATGTTGAACAAAAACCAGCAGTAAAATAAGAATTATACATACATATTACATGATAAAATACACAAAAGCAGCACTGAGAGAATCACACAGCCCGACCTCACACCCCCTTAAACACACACACGCAAACTCACCCCCATGTCCGATTCTGGCATGCTCTGCAGTCGATACGGCCCATTATAGCAGAATCGATGACGTGGATTTGCGTGACATCGAAGCGCCGGCGGCGAACGTAGGCGAACGTAGGAGGGGAGAGGCCGGGGTGGGTGGGTACGGAAGTATGCCGAACTTGAATTCAAAATATTTTGAAAATATTATTTATGTCAACTCTACGCGGCGGCGGCGGCGAATAGACCGGGAAGGGGGAGGGGGGGGGGGGGGGGGGGTAGGGTGTCAACTCCACGTGTCTTAGAATCAAAAATGTATTTTTAAATACTATTTAGATCATGTTAGACCCCGCGCCGTTCGGAGAGGGGGTTTACGGAAGTATGCAAAACTTACATTCAAAATCTTTTTTGGTTCTCATTAGAGCGTAATACGTTTAAAATTATATTTTTGATATTTAAAAAAAAAAAAATTTTCTCCGAATTTTGTTCCTACTAGCGAAAATTAGACCCTCGTATTTCTGCCATTTCGATAAATAAACATGATAAACTTTAAATCGTTTAAAGTAATCATTTACGTCTATGGCACGTGCCGAGAAGTCTTAATGTCGCAGGGTCTTGCATTATAAGACAGTGGGGTGGAGAAAATGAGCATTTATACACAGCTCTATGGAGAAAAAATTACATAATCGTCGATATCTCGAAAAGAAAATCATTGATCAAACATAATATTTTTTTTAATTAACTTTTTTGGGCAGGGAATATACGGTTCTTTTCTTTAAAAAAAAAAAAAAAAAATAGATAATGACTTCAATTAGTCCTTCTTTGCTGAATGAAAGTCAAATTGACTGGAATTTAATTATATTTGCATCCCCGCCGGAACTCACGCCATCACCCCGCCCACCCCCGCACACCACATACACACTACCCCTCCCTCCCCAAAATATATGTATATTGCACATAAAACATGGTACATTTACGTGAGTACCTGACTGACACCATACATACCCCCACACCCCACCCCACACACCCCACCATACACACTGCCCCCTCCCTCCCCCAAATTATATTGCACATAAATCATGGTACATTTACGTGACCACCTGACTGACACCATACACCCCCCCCCCACCAGCACACCCCCACACCCTACATACATTAGCTGTAGCAGCACTCGTAAATACCCATGAACAAACCAACCAACAGCACATAACCCGTAATTTAAAATGTTATTTAACTGCAGACATACATAAATTATATACCTAACATTGCATACATCAACAATACTTAAAGATGCATTTAAAATGTAAACCACTAAAGGACAGGCTGAATTATTCCACAGGGAACAGGTGAGTTTTTAAAAGCTTTTTAAAAGCTTTTTAAAACATTTAACATTTGGGGTGGTACGCACAGAACTGGGTAGGATATTCCACATTCTTGGTCCTAAAGCTGAAAATGATTTATCCCCAAAGGATCTGTTAGTTTTGGGGTTGGCAAGACGTGTAGAATCCTGAGATGACCTAAGCCCTTCACGGCCTGAGTTGTAAACGTTAAGTAAAGCCTGTAAATAAATTGGTGACGAACCATCCATACAATTGTACACATGCACCAAGATCTTGAATTCAATCCCCTGCTGGATAGGCAACCAATGCAATTCCCGGAGCAATGGTTTCGCGCTAGTTCGTCTGCCAACATGGTAAATAAGACGCGCAGCGCGATTTTGCAGTCTTTGTAAGCGCTTAGTCTCGGTTGCAGACAAACCGCCGAGCAATGAGTACTCATTGAGTAGCCATAGTACAACCGGGAAAGAATCAACGATCTCACTGCATGCATGTGCACAAGTAGATTTATCTATAAAACGACGGGTTCTCCACAAGTTTCTCAAATGAAAATGAATGCTTCTACATAATGAGCTGATATGATCTTTCATGGAGAGGCTACTGCCAAATATGATGCCAAGGTTTTTAGATAGCAAATTTCAGAAAATCATGCCAGAACCGGTACACGCAAACTTGAGTCACTAATTCGGAGCATTTGGATCCAATTGCTCCCAATCAATCAAAACACTACTCATCCCATTTCCATTGTAAATTGTTGACGATAAGGATTTGTGTCAATAAAAACCAACGGTCGTTGAGATTGCTTATTCTATCCCAGAAAAGTCAATACTCTGAAATGACCTGACTTTGCGTGTCGTGATACTGACATGGAAGGGGATGTGCATGTGTGTGTTGATTGTGAAAGTTCTTAGTATGACTTATAGCACGAGGCAGCGTAGCTGTCGAGAGCTATAAGGAATTAAAAGCACTCATCGACAGTGACCATTTTAGTGATGATTTATATGACAGAGCTCTACTATATACCCTACACACCAGATACACACCACTTTCACAGTAGGACACCTCTCACTCACCCAGACTTAGACAATCATCTACTATTAAACACACACACACACCAAGCATGCCAAGTTGGCTAATAATTACAGCGCTGTAATTAATCAGGTTATTTACGATGTCAAATTTACAGCATTCTGAAGCTGTACAATAAGTGAAATTTGTGGAATTCTGGATTGGCTGTGTATGTGCTTTTAATAATGGGAAAAGTGGGTTGTAACAAAAACAGGCAATACTTTGCGTGTCGTGATCCTGACATGTTAACACTTCTGAGTAATCATCTCATAACAGATTGTAAGTAGGCCTATCAACAATGAAAATTATCAATAGTTTTTCAATAGTTTTAAATCCTGATCCTTACGTATGCCTATACATCAATGATTGAAATATACAGTCATCAAAAAAGTAACTATGCAGGTAATATGGGCTTCAAACTCTAAAAAATTATATATTCTATCTAAAAATATCAAATAATAAAGTTGTTAAAAAATGCATGTTCTTTAATATGAGATATCGTACGCCAGGATCGGGTGATTATTAAGGAAATGACACTCCCAAATGTAAGGTGATGTCCGATTTTCATTTTCACGTTTTTATTTTCTACACGCGGACCCATCTACGGGTACCTAATCGATTACCGGTAGTGCAATTGGAGGATGCATGCGCAGGTTGGACAGTCGGCCGAATTGTTCCGATGGATCAATACGCCACACACACGCTACCTGTCATAATCTCCCCCGTGTTGAAATGTTAAATGTGAAAATGAAATTGTGACTTTACCTTACATTTCAGATTGTCACTTCTTCAATATTTAACCGATCCTAGCGTGTAATATCTCATATCAATGAAGATAAATTTCTCAACAACTTTATAATCTAATATTTTTAGGTCGGATATATATTTCTAGAGTTAAAAGTCCATTTATTACCTGTATAGGTACTTTTTTGATGACTGTAGAGACAATTATGAGTTTAAAACGGATACATATCACACATATTAGTTAGCAAAAGTATTTTATTGAATTTGTATCGACATGCTTGTAATGAAAATAATTTATTTTAATGATAAAGTAGGCCTTATAACAATGCAATAGTTACAATTTAGATCGGGATACACAATCAAGCCTTATTATAGGTTTTCATAGCTAGTTAAACACTTTTTTCATTATATTTCATATCTCGTTTAGTTAGAGTTCGTCCCCAAAATCTGACTTACGCATTTTGTTAGATAAATTTCGTCAATGAGCATTATATTTCAAAGTATGACCATTTCATTTAATTCATTGGTCATTTCTTTTCGTCAAGGAAGGATTGAATTCGTATCACCTGATACTTTTGTTAATTTGTAATAAAACCTCATTAGTTATTCATGAGCTAATTAACATATTATTTGCATAATTAATTATTTGTTATATTTTTCTGGAAGCTTAATGTCTAATCTATCCATTGATATGCTACTTGCGTGGTTTTATCCATACCGCGCTGAATTTATACTGTGATCAAGAGCGGGCGTCTATTAGCTTCTGAAAACCCCCATTTTTGTGTTTGTTGATTAGGGTTTTAAAGGGGGACTCAAGGAAGTTTTTTATTTGCTTTTTGGAATTTTGTGAGTGCTCTAACAAATGTCCAAGTTTGAAAAAATCACAAACCCAACACTTTTTGATCCAACATTTTTTAACAAAGCTAACAAAAATAATTGCTAGTACAAAATGTCCACATCTCTTGATTATAATGTAAAGACACTAACTTGGGGACGAATTTCTCATTTTTTAAATCTAATCCAATAAGTTTTGAAATTTTGACCAAAAAGTGCCAAAAAAGTGATTTTTCCAATTCTAACTCTTCATCATAATCAAGCTATTTGGGCATTTTTGGAAAGGAAATGGATAAAAGAATCCAAATTTGGCATCAATGTTAACCAGCAATGTTGATTTTGTTGTTGTTGTTGTTGTTGAAAATATCACAAGCAAAAAACCCTTTTTTAACCCAACATTTTTTAACAAAGCTAACAAAAATAACTGTGAGTAAAAATTGTCCAAATCGCTTGATTATAATTTGGGGACGAATTTCTCATTCTTTAACCTAATCCAATAAGTTTTGAAATTTTGACCAAAAAGTGCCAAAAAAGTGATTTTTCCAATTTTTTAAACTTTACATCATAATCAAGCAATTTGGGCATTTTTGGAAAGGAAATGGATAAGAATCCATTTGGCATTAATTTTAACCAAAAATTACAACAACAAAAACTTTTTGACCCAACATTTTTGAAACAAAGCTAACAAAATATTTTTATTGTAAAAAATGTCCAAATCGCTTGATTATAATGTAACGACTAGCTTTGGGACGAATTTCTCACCTTTTAACCTAATCCAATATTTTTTGATATTTTGACCAAAAAATGCCAAAAAGGTGATTATTCCAAATTGTTAAACTTTACACCATAATCAAGCGATTTAGGCATTTTTTACTCAAAATTATTTTTGTTAGCTTTGTTCAAAAATGTTGGGTCAAAAAAGTGATTTTTTGTGTGATTTTCTCAAAAAATCAAAATGTTTGGTTAAAATTGACGCCAAAATTGGATTTTCTTATCCATGACCTTTCCAAAGATGCCCAAATCGCTTGATTATGATGTAAAGTTTAAAAATTTGGAAAAATCACTTTGGCACTTTTGGTCAAAATTTCAACAAATGTTGGATAAGGTTAAAAAATGAGAAACTGTTGGATTCTCTGATCCATTCCTTTCCAAAACTGTCTACTTTTATAAACATTTGAGTCAGCATTCAATTTCACACAATTCAAAAATTGACTTTCTTGAGTCACCCCACCTTTTAAATGGGGGTGTGGACCCTCAGCATAGCCTCCGTAATACTGCTGTAACTCATTCGTTATTCATTTAAAAAGGGTTCAATTAATCCAACCATGAACATGAAATTCAAAATTTTGAATAAACAAAATATAAAAAAATGGTTTTTGACCCATTTTAGGTTTTGTCAAGATAGGTGCCAACAGTTTGATTTTCATGATTTAGGAGGTAAACAAATCACATTTTTTCAAGACGTCAATTGGGGAATCGAACAGCAAATTAGTATAAAAACAGTGGCGGCGCCAGCAAAACTATTGGTGTTGTTGGGGAGGGTCAATCGGGGTGGGGTCAATCTGAAACGGGTGGCGAGAGGTTGGGCAAGAACAACAAATTGGGGCAAAATACATTTTTGAGTTCGCGCGCCCGTGAAAAATATTATCATTCATTAATGCAACAAGGCCTAAATAAACTGAATTTAAACTATTTAAACTAAATGTATGTAATTTCAATATTAAAAATAAACTTTTTCGATTGGTTGGGGTCCAAATGCGTAGGGCTTATTGGTGAGCTGACAGGGAGGGCAAAGGTTGTGACTGGTAGTTAATTACATCATACGTCTTACGTAGCGGTCATGATATTATTATTTTATTTTGCGTATAAATCTATACGCAACTGAGAAGACGCTGAAATCTAAAATATGTGTAATATAATAGTTTGGCACGCCTAGAATATGATACAAAATCATAGATAACTCACATTCTCTTAGTTTTCTTGTCAAGTCACATGAACATGTACTGTAAAAAATAGGCATTTTTCAAGTGTATCCAAACATACAAATGCGTAGTCCTTTATTATCGGCGATGGTATAACATTGGATCATCAGACGATGAACCAATGTGATGTTATCCTGATGAAAGCTGATGGTAAACTGATACACCTGACCGATCAGTTAAAACAACTGCAGATCATGATAATTCCTTTATATCAACTATTAAGTTTGTGCTGTACCTCATTATATAACTAAAGTAGCTCTTGGGTCAAATAATCTACTTGCTTAAGCCAGAGAACAAATCATTTTATTGAACCAATCTAATATTTATATAATACCTTCTGCTGATAGTAGTTTTTGTTCATCATTGAAGGTTCATCAAAGATAGTAAACTATTGTAGATATTTAAAACGCTCACTCGTGCATTCAAGTATAACTCTTAATCAGACGAGCTTTTTTATTATTCCTCAACACGCTCCCTTGCACTCAGTAATATTGAATTCGTTATACAGTGTTTGTAACTAGTTCATGGATAGTTAACTTTAAGCTGGGTCTGAAGGTAATGGTATTATGTTAGTGCGTCATGGGGGACTAAGCACCAGACCAACTTTATTTGATAGTCTCTTGCAATATCTAGCGATGTCAACATTATAACAAACGATTCCGAGATCCATTGCCCAATTTGTAAATTACGAATTATGATTTATCATCTTTATGTGTATAGATACGGTGTTTCGACGTGTATGAAAGATAAACCCCTCATAGCAGCCCATCAGCAATAATATTGGTCGCCGGCGCGCCCTTTTACAGGCGAGGCAAGAGGCTAGCCGGGCGCCCATTATTATTGCTGATGGTCTGCTATTCGTCCTTTATCTAATACAGAATGCACTGTTGGCATTCGTGCATGAGAGCGAGGGCGGTGCAGTGCATACAAAAAGGACGAGAGCGATTATCAACTACGAATGCACTGTTGGCGAATACATTATCTATCATTCACGCATTCGTGCATGAGAACGAGGGCGGTGCACACAGAAAGGACGAGAGCGACCAACTATGAATGTACTGTTGGCATATACATTATCTATATATCATTCACGCCTTCGTGCACGAGAGCAAGGGCGGCGCACACAGAAAGGACGAGAGCGATCAACTATGAATGCACTGTTGACATATACATTATCCAGCATTCACGCATTCGTGCACGAGAGCATGGGCGGCGCACACAGAAAGGACGAGAGTGATCAACTACGAATGCACTGTTGCGAATACATTATCTATCATACACTACGAGAAGTGTATCTAAACATTTCTAAAAGCATAACATTAATGTAATATTTAATTTCATACATTATTGTCCACTAAATTGAGTTAACAATGCATTTTTGATTTCACATCTCTTTATTAGCATCATTAATTAACACATACAATTGAATACTAGGCTTTTCAAATCTGCGAGTCAAACAGGCGCGAGCGAGACAGATATAGCACACATTTCTACACAATTTCAATAGAGACGATCATCCCTACTTTTCACCCCGTCTCTGGATAAACGCACTTGAGCAACCATATGTGTCAATGATCAGATTTAATATTTCAAATCATTGCCTCCCCTCACTTGAAAGATAGTACCTTACCTTTAATGGTATTGCGGCCAAAGTACCTGAATCTACGATAACACCGCGAATATAAGTATTGACTTCACAAATCTATATTCCAAATTGAACTTTGGACCAAGACGATGACCGCGCCTGTAGGGGAATATGGGGCAACTGGTCCGTGGGGCAAGTGGTCCGAAATGAAGGATTTTGTAATTGTATGGGCATACTGCTTTCTTTTGAACAGTACGACTTTTGTTGAAACTTGACATATATCCTTACCTTCTACAATCCAAAACATTTGGAATTTTAGGGTATTTACACATGTGATATTCTCCAGATCTTTGAAGCCAACTCCTTGAGTGACTGATTGAAAAATTAACAGATAGTATGGGCGATATATGAAGATGGGTTTAGATCATGTTTTATGTACTTTATATGATTGACAGATATGCAACAGTAAATATATACATGCAGTAGGCCTGCAGTCGTCTTAAGATGCTAGGTGCACATTACATTTGATGGGGGCTATATTGTAGTGTGCTTAGGGACTTTCCGAAATATGATTAAAACCATAGGTTGTGGTTGAAATGACCGTAAAATGGCGCATATTGCTAACATGGGACATTGGTAGTTTGGATTTGCGATCACTATTATCATTTAAAGAATGCTTCAACTTAAATCATTATCACGGGTATTCATTTATTAGAGTTATTAGTTTATGAATCTGCAAATAACAAAGTACACCATTTATAATTTTATCTAAAGACACTCGAAAGCCGTAATATTCGCGAATTCAAAGATACTCGCTGGCTGCAGAAATCTGTGTAATGGCTAAAAACAAAAATGCAGTTTTGACTTTTTCTGAAATGTATTGAGTTATTGATTATTATGACAAATGGTGGTATGTTTTAAAACATTTTGGCGTAAAATTTATTACGTCACAGGCGTGTTTGAATAATGTTTCATCTCGACAAAGTGCGAAGTAATTTGTTTGGGCAAGTGGTCCGAAGGGGTATGGGGCAACTGGTCCGCCTGCAAAAACTTAATCAAAATTGTAAAATTCATTTTGAAAAGGCAACTGGTCCGCCTGCAGGCAACTTGTCCGCCTGCAAAAACTTAAAATCAAAATTGTAAAATTCATTTTGAAAATTAGTTGTTAGTTTCAATAAAACATGACTCGGTATTAAAATGTGAATAGATTATGAAATAATTCACATTCTTTATAGTTCTTAGACATTTTGGGGCATTTTGGGTCTAATACCACTATTTCTGCTATTGAAGGATTACAATATGACATGACATTGCTTTAGATGGTTTAAAACCTCGGTATTATGAATTACATCTTTATTATTATTTTGAATGGTGTCTGTAAAGGTATTTGCAATGACGAAATATCATGATTTATTTATTTTATCCACTGCTTTTTGTGTATATTGACCGTTGGGTCATCATTGTCATATTGACTAACTTCCCCTGTAACATGAAAAGCTGGCTAAATATCAAGATGGTTTGTACTAAATGATGATTATATGAAGTAAATAAAATCATTAAAGAAAAGAGTATATATAGACAAATGTATGGGGCATCTGAATATCACAACCATGTAACCATTTAACTAGGTTCATACCGTTTTATCTAATAAATGGGCAGTCGAACATTTCGCTTGCTTTGCACACCATTAGCATACTGCTATTTACACGTTAACCACGAAAACTGTATAAAACATGGGTTTCATGAGACATGTATCCTTTTTACATATTAAATAACATGGAAATGTGTTTGTAAAGAAAATGCTTCCTAGTTCCCGTGTTGTCATTCACTGATTTCTGTGTATTCTAACCGTTGGAACATATAGGACCAGTTGCCCCAATGATGGGGTAACTGGTCCGTGCCAGGTAATGTTTTCAGTAAGTGGTAAATGGCCTTTTCTTTAAATCTTTTTTTAACATTGATTATATTTTATATGTAAACAGTTACATGGGTGATATTTTCATAGCAATTCCATAAATATTTATACGAGCTTTAATCTTATACGTATATCATGAAATATGCTTAACCGGACCAGTTGCCCCATCCTCCCCTACATAGTTGAAGTTAAAGCATAATTCGATTTTTTTTTAAAAATTACCATGCATTAACTTAAGCAAGAGTCATTAACTGATGACCAAAGGATTCATTATTAAATCAACCATACTGGACCAACGTAAATACGATGTCCTTGATTCGGAATTACGTGCTTCATTGAATTTAATCAATTAAAACAGAAAGCAGTTACAAAAGGATACTGTCAGTTAAGTTGATCAAGTCATGCGGCCAAATAGTTATTAAAGAAAAAGAAAATTCTTTTGATTGATATTGACAAAATATTATTTAGTACTATAGAAGATCCACATCCATATTAATTAATTTTCTTCATTTATTCATTTAAGCGGACAAATGTTTTAGTAACGAAATGCATGTACTAATGAAAGTAAATGGAACATTGATGTTATTGTATAACACATACTGCAGAGTGAGTCCCAGTGGTTTGGAACCAAGTTCGCAGATTCGTTCACAAAACATTTTGAATATACCACGAAGGAAAAAGAGCTACGCTATTACAATTAAAATAATTGCTATATTTCAATCAAATTTATTTGCGTGTGACATTCATGCGCTATTTTCAAATTGCCCAACGGTCAGTCCATTCCCGTACTGAAAAGCTTTTTGAGTAATATTTAAAAAACGCACCCAAAGGAAATTGAGGAAATATATAATAGCCTCTTGTACTACTAATTATTACTTTCGGTAGATAGTTGCGTACTACTTACCTCGGGTGGTGTCCCCGATCTACGATGGCTCTTCACAATTTTCGGTCCTTCATTGCTGTCTTTATGTTCATCATCATCCTTCGGCTGCAGAGCAGGCGACCACAAGTTTCTTCCATGCACGACGGTCTTGAGCAAGAGTGACAATCTGTCGATCTTCAATCATGCCTTCATTGTCCCCTAGTAAGCGTTTTATATATGTCAGATATGTTGTGCAAGGACGACCAGGTCTTCTTCGGCCATGTGTTGGTGCGTAGGTGGCATACTTTTTAGCTGGCTCTTCGTCAGGGAGACGGAGTATATGGCCAAGGAATCTCAGCTGGCGGCGCTTTACACGGTGGATAAGAGGCTCTGTCTTGGTCATGTCATAAATTGTGGTGTTTGGGACATGATCCATGCGCTTGATGTTTAGCATTATCCTGTAGGAAGAGGTAGCGAAGGCATTTATTTTGCATTCCATATCTTGGGACATCACCCAGAATTCACATCCATACAGTAAGATAGTCACACAGGTGGTATTGAATAATTTCATCTTTGTTATGATACCTATTTGAGGGCTCCTCCAGAGGCTTTCTAACTTCCAAAATGCGCACCATGCTAATGCCTTGCGTCTTTTAAGATCACTTGTACCGATGCCATCATAGAGCCAAGATACCTGACATCTGTCACATGGTTGATGGTATCCCCATAGACTTGAAGTGTCGGGTGAGGATTGCAGTTGGCAGTCATGTACTCTGTTTTAGATACGCTAATGTAGAGGCCGAGGTATTTTGCTGCTGCAGCAGTTTCTGTCAGCTGCGTCTGGGCTCGTGGAATTGTTGTCTCGAGTAAGGCAATGTCATCAACAAAGTCTAAGTCGTTGAGAACAATGGCAGGATGGCGCCCCGAACGACGTGGATGTGCCACAACTCCTGAGTCAAGATCAGATGTGGTCTTCGTCAATAGGTAGTCTACCAATATCACAAATAGGAATGGAGCCAGAACGTCACCATGTAGCACTCCAGTGGAGACAGCGAAAGGATCAGAGATACTGCCACCGACCATCACAGCACTTCTCGAGTTGTTGTACAGTACACCTATAGCGTCAACTAAAGCTTTTGGGATTCCGTAATACTGCAAGTCTATGAATGTGACTGTGAGAGGTAGCTGCTGGTCTTTAAACCCTTCCATGATCCTCCTCAGTATGTGTATTTGCTGAGCACAGCTTCTGCCAGGGCGAAAGCCAGCCTGGTTATTCCTCAAGATGGGGTCGACATGATCTCTAATTCTGTTGAGCAGGATCTTGTTGTCTTGTCTTTATGTTACATGTCTCCAATCCTGTATCTTGCTTGAGTAAGTCAATGAATTTCAGAACAGGTCTTCCCGGCTTTTCTTTTACCATGTTTTTACCACATTGGGTACTGCTCTCAGCATGCTGGTGTAGCAACCATCGAGCTCTTTCAGTAACTTGGGAGGGATGGTACAAGCTTCGCAACCATATAACAGAACCGACTCTACTGTAGAGGCAAATAGGCGAAGTTTGAATTTCCAAACGAGAGTTGACTTCCATATTTTGGTCATTTTACTACATGCTTTCCATGCCGCTGCTTTGCGTTGTTTAATGTCCTTTGCTGTACATCCAGACACCAAGATATTTAAAATCTTGTACCTCATGTACTCTCCATCCAGACACCAAGATATTTAAAATCTTGTACCTCATCCAACTTGGTACCATCCTTTGTCTGTATAGATCCCGTCTGACTTTTGTTGTATGACATGAACTTTGTCTTGCCAGCATTCATTTTCAGACCGATCTTTGCTACTGATGACCCAACTCTTTGCAGCAGATCTTGTGCTTGCTGAAATGTCTCTGACAACAATGCGATGTCATCAGCGAAGTCAAAGTCTGTCACCACCTCTGGCCCTATCCGCCTACTTTCACGCATGTCAAGATGAAAACCTAGCTCTTCTTCTCTTTATGTGGCCATCCTCAAGGCAAAGTCCAGCACAATCACAAACAAATATGGGGCGAGTGTGTCTCCCTGTAGAACTCCCGCCAAGATTTCAAACTGTGCAGTCTCTCCATCGAGAGAGATCACCTTAGCCATGGTGTTCTCATACATTCCTCCGATGGCTTTGACGACCTGCTTTGGTATTCCATAAGCTTGCAGGATTTTTAGCATATTGCCACGGTGGATAGCGTAAAAGGCCTTTCTAAAATCAATTTAGTTGATTAGATTGTCGGCCTTAACTCCTTCTATGAGCCTCCTCACTCCTCAGTGCTAGTATGTGGCATGCTGTTGTACTTCCTACCCTGAAGCCGTTTTGGTTGGTTCTCAAATGCTGGTCTAAGCTCTAGTAGATAGTTACTGAAATTAGAATAATTATTATAATTGTAATTCTGAAATAAGTTTAAAACTAAGACATGGATACCAATACGAATTGTACAGACAATGTGTCACTACCATCAATTCTTACGACTTTTCCATCCAGTGGACCGACACTCACATCTAATACATTTAAGGCCAACGCAATACATATTTGCGGGGAGACATTTATGCGCTAATTGACCACCGGTCGGTCCATTTTCCGTACTGAAAAGCTTTTAGTTATATCAAAACGCACCCAAAGGAAATTGAGAAGCTTATGTCTATTAATAAAGAATACAGTCTGTACCATATTTTTTGACATGAGATTAAGCCAATCTTACCATGCAATGCTTTATAAGAAAGTTAAATGCCACCGTCGGGTATAAGTGAGACTAAAATATCCATGTGCACGATACGGTATTCTCCTTATAGCTCCTTTTTAACTAGTAGCCAGAAACCTCATTTTGATCCGTAATACTTCTTTACATACAAAGTCACACAATTCTCCCACTAATTACGTATTGACTGCCCACATACCGCCATTGTAGAGATCCTCAGATTGCGAAGATCTCAGAGTGGATATCCTCAGATTGCGAAGTTTTCCACACGGCGTAATCTTACCTGATTTTCAAATTCAGGCAACCACATGCAGATAATTGGCCTAAAGAAAGCATGTTAAGAAAAAAAATGTTTCTTAGACCTGGAAAATGATGGGATTTTGTATCTTGTTAATTTGATTGCAATGGTGTTGAAGCTTGTATTCATTTTGCCACGTGATTATGTTGTTGTAGCTGTAATGATAAAACATGACACCAATGCTCGTCAATTTGTTACTTGACATACTCACAGTGGATCCCGAGAACGCTGAAATCTTGTAATCTAGTACCTACACACTTCTATATCCCAATGAGCCAATGTCTACCTATTCTGAGAGATCCTCAGGAAGCACGCCTCCCTCACCGCACTGTTAGAAAAAATCCCGTTTTTAACGGTATAATACCGGAGTTCCAGCTGCCAGTATTCCACCGATAAAATACAGCAAACCGTAAAATATAATTTTTCGTTAATTTATTAGTTTTGATGATATTTTAACAGTATTTTGACGTTATTTTACGGATGTGTGTATGTCACAAGTGATATACTAGGGACATTAACGACAGCGCCTCCATGTGAGAGCATTTAACTATTGAACTTATCATTCATGACTGAATTGTCCAACAACTAGTAGGCAAGTTTGGTTGTCCTCGACAGCCCAATTTTATTTTCCGTTAGTTCTAAAACCTCGTAACCTTATTCATAGTCAAACTTCCCGCTCATGCTTAACCGATGAACACACATACCTGTATAATTGTATTGACTAAAGATAGACCAGTCAGGGATTATATAATTATGGGATAGGTAACTCCTCAGACATAATTTCGCCTACTAAAACCAAATTCACGGGTTAAGGTTTTATAGGGGGCGTACTATCATGGTCGTAGCAAATCAGACGACATGAGACGCGGTGGTTTTTATCGGCTCAAAACATGATTTATGGCATAGAAATAGTACATCAATGGTAAAAAAAGCTGATTGTGATTTATAATAAAACTGATTTGCTTTGATGATGGCAGAATTTAGTTCTTATATGACACGAAACATTCAGAATTGGTTTTTTGAAATTAATTTACGTAGAACAAAAAATAAAAATTGTGGATGGCTTCTTCTGGCAGTGACAGAGGAGGGCGTGGAGTTATTGGCATTTTATGAATATCGTAATCAGATCAGTTGGGAAGGACGCCGGATCGCGACGATCGCATCGTGTGAGGTCATGAATAGTCATGGCTGAATATTCATTCACAACGAATGATTGACAGTTTACGTTTAACTTCCGGGTGATGAACTAATAGAGTGCGCTATAATGTGAACCAAATCTCAACAATGGGCAGATATGAGAATCATCCCCCTGGACCAGTGTGCAATGAAGGCATTATTGTGTAGTAGCGTGTGATTATGCTACATTGACGTGAGTTCAAACGCCGATTATTAGCCGTTGATGGGCAGAGTGTCGATTGGGAAACTTGTTGAAATTCTTTTGTTGTTGCATTGGTTTGTTTCTTTATTGAAATCATTGTTCACCGGCCTATGGTGAGCGTGTGAACTGAACTCACTAACATTGTTTTCGAGATGAAAATATAAGGACTGACCGCGGACAACTGAATTATTTATACTTTGGGACTTTTATACGGGTGTATTGATATTAGACGATTTAGTGAATCAATTTTATACGGGTGTATTGATATTAGACGATTTAGTGAATCAATTTCAATAAGTAAGCTATTAAAATATTCCTTGATCTATAAATAAGTCTTACGAACGAAACCATTCTCTTTACTGCTCACATTACAGAGAAATCTGGAAATGAAAGTTGCAAACATTTTAATTTGCTGTTGAATTTTTATTTTTTTATTTTGCGACACGTTAATTTCCACTCATCTGTGTCGATCTGCTATGTTGCAGAGGGAATGGCATTTGGCTCTTATCTCATTCATAATAGAGGTTTGACTAATATTCATTACATCCATACCATTAAACAACAAAATTGATATGTCAATTTTCTAATACAGGGTAAATCAAACAAATTAGGACTTTGTTTCATGACGGTGTAATTCTTGATATAATCATTGGACCATGTCTCAATGTAAAGCCATATTAGTTATTATAAAATCCTGAAAATATGAGATAAATCCGATGAAAAATATGAAAACTAACATACTTTGCGTAAACTATGTAATTTACTGGTTTGTACAATGGGATCAGTAAATAACATGATTAACGTTTCAATACGTCACAATTATTAAAAACATTGCAAATAATCAGTCAATAGCAAAGATTAGTTTGGTAATCCATTTAATCTTGGCTCAAATCGATACGGGCTAAATAATCCAAAAATCAGATGGATGCATTTTCTGTGCAAATTAAAAAAAAAATCTGTTTAACAGTTCTCGAACCCACTATTGGATGGCTCATTGAGTTACAAATTAAAAAAAAGTTAAGAAATAATGTTATTGTAGAGGGAATCGTAAAATTACGGGGTTTTACCTTTTTTGTATACATTTTGTTTTAAAACGGTAAAAACCTTATTTTTCCTGTTAATTACAATTAATTTTTACATTTGCTGTAAAAACGGAATATTTTACAAATAACTTTAAATAAAGTTAATATAGAGGGAATCGTAACATTTCTGGTTTTTACCATTTTTGTGTGTAAATATTGTTTTAACCCTAACACTGCCATATACTCCAAAATACCACGACTGGGCACGTTGGTACCACCCGGCGTGGAAGTTTTTTGATGAAATAATGGACCCAGCCCATATAGTCTGCGCAATACACTGCGCAGACTAGTCTTGACAGCCGTGGTGAAGTGTGGAATCACTCGCCTCTGGTGCGAGAGGTCCCTGGATCAAATCCCGGGGGGATCGGGGGATGTTTTTGTCGATTTTCCGCGTTGAAGACAAAATTCTGAAAAAAGTGGGGGGTAGAGTTAGGGTTAAAACGGTAAAAACCGTATATTTTTTCTATAAGTTTATGCGATTTCTAACAGTGTCGACACTTGGAATGGGGCACAACCAGAGGATCTATGACTATATCTATAGTGCTAGGTCAGTGTAAACTCATCACGTTGTCAATGCTCTGAAATGCTGTAGAACGTGCCCTCTCCCCGCTAGTAATCATCAAATATTGTGGCGCGCAAGTTTATACATTTATGATGTTTGCAGTTTAAATTACAATACGCCACTGGTTTACGTAGCAATCGCCAAGAGCTGTGATTTTATTGACTGTCAACTATTTGCATGTTTAGAGCTACCTGTATTTTATTGACTGTGAACTATTTTGCTTGTTCAGTGCTACCTGTTTTATCTTGTTTATTTCACGACAAATATGTGATGAAGCAGCAACCAGAGAGTGTTATTAAACGAATAGTATAGACTCTTATGGACAATATAATCAATCTGGAAACATGGCCTCGTTTACTATTACTTACGGTAGATGACAATTATTACTAACGAATTGATACCACTGCAAATATCGCATACTGAAATAGAGCACATCTGAACAGGCAAAGAGACAGGCAAATAGACACTCGCGCCCTTCAGTAATTCTGAAATAAGTTTAAAACCAAGACATATGGATACCAAAATGAATTGTACAGACAATGTGTCACTATCATCACTTCTTACGACATTTCCAGCGGACACATTTTCACTGGAGAAAGAAGCAAGACAATTAGCTGGTACTCCTTACTTTATTGCCGAAATTTTCCTTGCCGTTGTTTCTGTCATAGGAAACACGTTCATTCTACTAGCGTTTATGTTCAACAGAAAGCTACGGACCATATCGCATCTGTATATCGCATCGCTTGCCGTCAGCGACTTCGGTATGGGCGCATTCGGGATACCGATAATTCTATCTGCGATACAAGGTTTACCGACAAATTATATTTTCTGCATGTCGCTTTTGACTTTCTTTCTGCTTTTGGATTTTTGTTCTGTGTTTTCGCTATTAGCGCTCACCTTTGACCGCTATTACGCGATTTGCTGGCCACTTCACTATAACGCTCACATGTCGCCGAAAATAGCTTCTCTGATTCTTGGCTTAGCTTGGGCTATACCGCTTATATTGGCGTTGATAATGCCATTGGGTAAGTGTGATTGTAATAAGGATTTAGTAAAACACAGATAAACACCATCTGTGATTAAAACCTGTAATTAAGGTCATCCATATAACGGATTAGCTGCCATATTGTCTGAAATAATAACTATGTTCATGATTTTCAGAAATAAGACGTAATATGTAGTCCAGTTTGGGTAACACGTTTCATGTAATGAATTTGACGTCATGCACCCATATAATGTAATGTTGTAGAGTACGCCGTGTGCAATCCCCCATGGATTAACCTCTACAGGCTGGCCCAAAATGATAAGTACCCATCGATGCCCAAAGTTCAAAATCGATGGGATTAGGTCCGTTGTTTTTACATCACCTTTGTCATACTCTCATACTCTACTATTTCATTAGAATTTTAGATCATGAATATCGGATTTATCAAACTCAAGATACATTCCATTATGTAAAACATGGTGATTTTACCTTTTTGACAAAGTGCTAAAAAATGTGTGTGCTATTACAGCTTGTTTGAAAGAAACTTGTGTATTCTCATAATCTCTTGTCTACTCAATATTATCTTGTGTGTCTTTCTGTTGTAACTGTTATTAGTTATGGGTGTTCAAATCATTAATAATTCTTCTCCTTAATTGAATTTGACGGGTAAAAGAAGTTTTTCACACTTGAGTGACCCCGTGTATTGTTTTATTTGACAAGTGTTTAGTGACTTCTAAATGAAGTCAGTGGTATTTGGTGAATCACCCGTCGTTGGCTTAGATTTCATTTTCACATTGGATAATGTATTTCGTGAGGTTAAACACTATACTAAGGGACTATATCATTTTTAGCAAGTTTGTAGGAAATTGAATCAAAATAAAGGAGTATAATGTTTCAAACAACAATATGATACAACAGCAGTTTAAAATAGAAAGGAACCAAAGCTATTGGCAGACAAGCGATTGAGAGAATGTATTTGTTTCTTACAAACAAGCTGTTTAAAAACACATTTTTTTGCACTTTGTCTCACACAATGGAGTGTAACTTCATTAAAATAAGTCCAATATTCATGATCTAAAATGCTAATGAAAGGGTGAAATATAGCAAATATGTTAGAAAAACAACGGATCTAATCTCAATCTCATTGATTTTGATGATGAAAAAATGTATTGTACTTTGGGAATCGATGGGTACTAATCATTTTGGGACAGCCTGTATTCCTCCACATGCTCATTTTGATACGAGTTTGTGATTATTAATTGATTTATTGATTGACAATAATTCATGGTTAGACTATCTTTTTAAGAGAGTGCTAAATGCCAAAGCGACAGAGCGAAAGGCGTATACAAAATTCAAAGTATAGACCCTCCGGAAAAGAAGTCGTTACTCTGAGTTACGTGCCAATAAGGCAATCGTTAGATAACACAATATGAATATCCAAGGTGTCGCATCAAACCTATCTCCATAATTTGCTTATGTTCAGAGAGTGATAAACTGATAAAAGGTCAGGAGCATTTATCGACAATAATTCATGGTTTCACTTTTCTATAGAGTGCACAATGCCAACATTAATTAGATAATTAGAACTGTAAGGTTTTGCTTTCTTCGAAACATTACCTGTCAAAATGGCAATTAACACTACAAATAGATATAATTCCGCTCTTTCATAGAGTACATTAAATTAGATCTGAGTGAAATTTTTGAACCAATGTTAAAGTCTCATTACAAACGAGTCTTTAATGAAATGTAACCTATTTGCGACGAGTTATTTGTGCGATCGTTTTGTTGGGATTTATCAGTTCATTTTAGTAATAGTATTGAAGTTCAAAAAATGACTGTAATTGTGTTCAATATTCAGCCGTAATTATTAAATGAACATCCCATTTTCATTTCCTTCCTGAAAGATCAATAACTCTATCATTTAATTGTCGATTTCATTGCATTCAAAATGCAATAAATAAGTACTTGTCACTATTTTTCATTCATCAGTTTCCAGAGAAATACACTCATTTATTAAAGGAACAGTTAGTGAATTCCAATCAAATGATTTATTTCTTGATTTTCACATAAAAAATAGAATAGATTATGAAATAGTTAATCTTGGATTTGTTACTCCAAAAAGTCGTAAATTGGTAAAACAGTCCTGAACATTTAGAAATTCAGGAATTCAAAAGATGAACTTTATTGACATCTGTGACCTTGCATTGACCTCTGTGACCTTGCAATGACCTTTGTGACCTTGCATAAAGTATTTTTGTTCCTTTGGGTCAAGTGTCATATGTCCCACCTGCTTAAAATATCTTTGAAACCATTGGATAGGCAGCAGGCAAAATTCCGGCTGTTTTGTCGTTAATAAGGCCAACAAGGGAGTAACTATGTACAAGACTGTCTTGTAGCGATTTTTTAAATGCTATATACACGACGGCACATAAATTCTCGTAAATCCTCGCGTTAACTTTAGCGAGAATGACCGTCGTGTACGAAACGGACAATGGAATCTATGACTAGGGTCACATGCGAATAGTCTTATTCCAAGGACAAGACATTTACTTCTTGTTGCCCATTTCGGGGGAGGGGGGTTAAAGTGAAGCTAACATAGATTATTATTGAAGAAATTTTGAACTTTTCTACATGAATAATTATGGGAAAATGTAACAAAATGGTTGATTTTTGTTTTGTTTTGGTGAGGCTGTCTTATAGAAAAGAATTGCTCACACTTCACGTAGGCCTAGTACATTATACAGTAGTGACCCAAGTGATATCGATTTCCTTTGTGAAAAACGGTATGTTGAAGTTCATTAAGTAATTGTTTAACAATCGATTACTTTGCTAAATGGCTTATGAGGTAACATAAAGATTAAACATGTTTAGCGTCTCCATCCGCTTCCTTTTGGGGTCCGCTTCGTATGTTCTTTGTTTATTTATTTCAGTTACAACTTGTTTGTTCAGGTATTTCAGAGTTTGATATAACAGCTTTAGGGGCTCGGTAGGGGGTTGGGGTCCCACAAGCTCTGGGGTAATAGTTTGTTACACAGAAAATAGGGGGTCATCGTAATTAATACCATTGTTCTTTTTTTTGGTGGGGGAGGGGGGGGGGGGGGGGGGGGTAAAGCAAAATTAGTTAAACTTAATTTTGTTCTTTGAAGTTGGTAAAATTAAAACCTAGGTTGACATCCTTACCAACTTGGGTGGTTGATTGAACTTGACCTTGATTTAGAGTGGAAGGTCACATGTGTTTCAGTGTATTTCAAAACCATGTGTGCTCCTTATATATAGCTCTATAAACAGTCATAATATAAATATGTTGGGTATAAAGGCTGCATTTGTGATTTCGTGAGTGGTAACAGCATAAAATGACCATTATTAAAGTTCATCATTAATTCTGAAGTAAATTATATTTAACAAAATCAATTTTTCAATTCATCTTCGTGTCCCTTTAAAGAGGTCTCTTCCTCAAGGTTCGCAAGGGTTAATATCGCTATACAACATGTACAAGGGCGATTGTGTACCAAAAGTTTAAAATCAGGCCTTTTCTTTCTATTTTTTGAAAAAGTTCCGGGGCTTAACATGTTCTTATATTTTTGCCTGGCCTAATCTGACCCACATACGGTACTTGAACTTCGATATCGCTGCACGACTGTCTGTCGTTTGTATTACTAAATTTGCATATGCGCATGCGTCGGTAAAAGTGCACCATGTCAAACATGATTTTTTCAGGCCATGAAGAATATAAGTATTGTTCGCAAAGTACAAGTAATTATGTTCAACAATCTTTAATGTGCCATCATTGGCCACTTTTTATGCGAAGATAGCTCTTTTATTAGAATCGTCATTAAGTGTGTGATTGAACATATTCAATAAAATCAATAATAATCTACATACTAAATGTTAATAGTTGGTTGAATTTGAACAAAAACATATTTTCATCCATATTATCCATGACACACCATACAATATTTGAATTTTAGAAGGTATTTGAAACAATACATAGACATATCCTAAAACCATCATCGGAATCTCAAAGGCAGTTTTGTCAGTTGAAAGCTATTTTCTTCATCAAAAGTGGCCAAAGTGGGATTCGCATATTAATGAATTGATCATATCTCGGTAGTTTGGTGGTGAAATTCAATGGGATAAAGTGTATTTGATAGAGGACTAATATAGGGCTTACCGAGAGTCCAGTTTTATATAATGGGGGATATACTTTTTTGAGACACCCTGCATATAGTTTCGGCCTATTAACAAAGTCATATATTTAACTAGGGCCCCTTCCTTATGACTTTGAGTGACTACAGGAAAGCAATACAAAAAGCACAAAACCCAAATTTATGTTGAGACGTTATGTTATACCAAATGACAGTGTAATTGTTAGGTCCCCTATTCTTTTCCACTGACAAGTCCTACAATATATATTATGTTCTAGAAATGTTAGGGAATTTAACCAGTTGTATTTTAAGCTGATTCTGAGCAATCGGTGTTTGTCGATGAATGACGATGTAATAACGTTGAAACAACTTTTATTATCAACGTTGAAATATCGTTGAATTAACATTTGGATTTGAAAGATTGGACCAACCATAGATGTTGAATTTCGGTCACGTAGTTGAAATTTGGTTGATATACCAACCGAATTTCAACTACTTAACCAGAATTCAACATTGAATCAACGTTGAAATACGATGTTGAATCAACAGAAAATGTGTTGATTTCTTCATTATAATGTACTTTGTGAATAAAATGATAGGTTTAAATGAAGTGTATTGATGGTTACTGTTAGTTTTCTTTTAAATTTAGATTTTTATCTCTTAGATGGGGCCTTTTGCTTAAAAGACGCCCAGGGACTCACGTTTTGGACGCTATATATCATTATTATTATTATCAAGCCTTGTATTTCCATCCCCACCCAGCCCATCTCGCGTTTTTTAAACTTATATTCGCCCATATCCATTCCCTGGTGTCAAACATCTTTACCGTAAAACTGCTCTAAGAGCATGCAATAATCTAAAAACTGCTCCATGAGCATGACAGGAGGCCACTATCTCACACGTGCGATGCAGAAGGTTGATTGCACCTTATTAGACAAGTCCTTCACATTGTGCTGAATGAAGCGAGTGAGGAATTGGCAGAGTACCCGGCGTTCCGACAGGAATTTGAGAAACGTCCGGCGCTCCGACAGAAAGTGGGGAAACGTCGTGCTGTGAGAAACTACTTATTGTAGGAAAGCCGGGCATACTTCATTGCTGTGTCGGTACTCAAGAGCCTGACCTTAATAGACACTCGGTGTCATCGATACTCAAACTTTATATATATTCATGAGTGACGATCAGTTTGTACCAGGCAACCGTCTATCACTGAACAGCGTAGATAATAGAAATAATGATTGCCTGAGGCACCCTATAATTCATCTCTTTCAGGTTAAGGGCACTTGTTACGATTAAAATCTGTTCAAATATCAATATATTGGGATCATGAGGCTGATAAGATTTAGTAACACTCTTTAAAGACATTATTAGAATCTAGAATTAGGGAATGTAAACCCAAACACTGGCTGCGATACGTTGACGATATCCTGGAAGTAGTACAGAAGGAGTGTGTGGATGAGTTGACGGACCACCTAAACCAAATTGACAAGTCGGGATCCATCAAATTCACGTATGAAAAAGAAACCAACGGACGGATCCCTTTCCTCGACACCTTAATCGTGAAGAAAGGAGATGGCACAGTCAAACCGCTGGTATACAGGAAACCGACTCATCTCTTTCAGGTTAAGGGCACTTGTTACGATTAAATTGAGGCCCGAACCGAAGTAAAATCTGTTCAAATATCAATATATTGGGATTATGAGGCTGATAAGATTTAGTAACACTCTTTAAAGACATTATTCGGAAGACAAAATCGTAAAAGCGACAGAGGCAATCAGTTCCCGAATTAGCAAACCTGCTTACAGCAGCTACTTAATTCAGAAGAGCGTGGCGCGCAAAATGCTAGAATATCGCAATATGGAGCATTATGAATCGTAAGTGTGTTCCAAAATAGTGAACGTACGCTTGCGCACAGAGTGGAACTATTTAAATAATAATATGAGAAACCTGATCCCCCGAGTTTGCAGACGTAGGGGAAGTTACTGACTACTTGAGATCGACCAAAGAATAGTTCTAGAGCAACATCAGCATGCGTTACTTGTATTTACATGACCACTGGTTTCTTCCATCACTGTTTAGTTTCCCTTCGATATTATCATTGCAATGAAAGGCTTATAATAATGAGAAGAAGGTTCATTGTATCTAATCCATTTTCCACTTACTTATTATTGTGGACGTTTCGGCAAACACTGTTGCCTTTATCAACACATGATGGGTATTGAGTAATTAACTACTGCTACTATCGACGCTAGTTGGTTGCTTAGCGACGACTCTGTAGTTTCTAGAATCTAGAATTATGGAATGTAAACCCAAACTCTGGCTGCGATACGTTGACGATATCCTGGAAGTAGTACAGAAGGAGTCTGTGTGGATGAGTTGACGGACCACCTAAACCAAATTGACAAGTCGTGATCCATCAAATTCACGTATGAAAAAGAAACCAACGGACGGATCCCTTTCCTCGACACCTTAATCGTGAGGAGATGGCACAGTCAAACTGCTGGTATACAGGAAGCCGACTCACACAGACCAGTATCTCAATTACGAGTCACATCATCCGTTACACCAGAAATTATGGGTCATACGGACACTTTATGATCGCATGAATAAGGTCGTCACAGAAGAGGCAGACAAAAAAGCAGAGGAAACCAATGTTCAACAGGCTCTCGCAAAAAATGTGGTTATCCAAAGTGGACTTTTGAGAAGGTCAAAGACCAAATGACGACACCAAAAACCCAAACCCAAACGACACACAAAAAGCACTCCCGAGACGCAAAACAAAGGCTTTGTGGTTCTACCGTACGTCAAAAGTATATAAGAGATGGTGTCTAGACTGATGAACAAATATCACATTTCTACAGCTATGAAACCACATTGCACCCTTCGCAGCCAACTGGTACACCCTAAAGACAAACGCGACCCGCTGAACACGACGCATGCCATCTACGACATCCCTTGCAAAAATTGTAAACTCAGCTATATTGGCGAGACAGGGAGAAAATTCGGTACCCGCTTAGAAGAACACAAAACAGAAGCGGAAAAAAGTAAGCAAGTTAGTGTCCACGAGAGCGTCCAGAAAGGCATCACAATCGGTATTCCATAAATCGGCCATCACGGACCACGTAGCGGAGAAGAACCATGTCATCGGGTGGGGAGAGGCAAAGGTCTTAGACACAGAGCAGGATAGATACAAGAGATGGATAAAGGAGGCAGTGGAGATAAGAAAGAAGGGGCCCACCACCATGAATCGTGACGAGGGGCAGTATCATCTCTCACATGTTTTTGATGAACTATTGCTGTCTGGAGAAAAAAACATCTAGAAACTCCAGAGTCGTCGCTAAGCAACCAACTAGCGTCGATAGTAGCAGTAGTTAATCACGCACTACCTATTATGTGTTGATAAAGGCAACAATGTTTGCCGAAACGTCCACAATAAAAAGTAAGTGGAAATTGGATTAGATACAATGAACCTTCTTCTCATGTTTATCACCAATCCTGATGAATCTTTTCAACAAAAGGCTTAGGCCTATAATGTTTCTAAATGAGGGTCTTTAGGTAGTACAATTGATGTAACTTTAATTCAGTCCTATTGTTCATAAAGACATTGTATTGTTTAATACAAAATGTGTAAGTATTATGTACCGGAGGTGTAAGTCAGACGCCCTTCAGCTGTTAATTACTAATACATGTTTGGAACTGTTGTGATGCTGAGCGCGCTGGACCGCCCAAGACATTTTCTTAGCCTATATAGATCACTCAAAACTGCGTCTTTAGAATATAAATTGGCGGGAAGGTGCTGTATAAATGTAGTGAAGGTAGATCTATCCTATACCTCCTTAATTCCGATTTTGATAGACAGTTGCACTTTCATCGTCAAAGTACAGGATCATCCAAGTAGTAAGGTGATGCGAGTCGTAATTATCTCAGAATTAAGGTGTGAAATATTGAGTAACTGCTTTATCATTTCACTATACGGTCATCAGAAAAGTAACTGTACATGTAATAAATGGACTTTTAACTCTAAAGATATATGTCCTACCTAAAAATATTAAATGGTAAAGTTGTTGAGAATATTGCACGCTAGGATCGATTGAATATTAAAGAAGTGACAATCCTAAATGTAAAGTAAAGTCACAATTTCATTTTCACATTTAACATTTTAACACGAGGGAGAGTATGACAGGTAGCGTGTGTGTGGCGTATTGATCCATCGGAACAATACGGCTGATTGTCCAACCTGCGCATGCATCCCCAATTGCACTACCGGTAATCGATAAGGTACCCGTAGATGGGTCCGCGTGTAGAAAATAAAAATATGAAAATAAAAATCGGACCTCACCTTACATTTGGGAGTGTCATTTCCTCAATAATTACCTGATCCTAGCGTGCAATATATCATGTTAAAGAAAATGAACTTGTCAACAACTTTATTAATTGAAATTTTTAGGTAGTATATATATTTTTAGAGTTAGAAGCCCATTTATTACCTGTATAGTTACTTTTTTGATGACTGTGTGTATTAAATTTAGTGTACCGGCATAAAGGCCCTTTTACACTGTTCCGTACTGTTCTGTGCCCTGAGTTTTGGAAATTTGTGTGTTCGTTCATGTAAATTGCTATTCGTTCGTGACATATTTGGCATACGTTGTATTCGTTAGCGGTTCGCTAGGGGTTCGCAGAGGTACGCTGTGGTTTATGATCTAGTTGCTTATTTTCGAAATTGTTTAAACTTTTGAGCGTGTAACATGCGTTGTGCGCTAAGTACGTTATACGCTAAGTACGTTGATCATTGGCCGTGTGAACATTTCGCGTAGTAGGATCTTTCTTAAGCGCCGTATATGGCCACACAGCTGACGAATAAGCAACCTACATGTATACCCAACGTGCGAAACGTTTATGCAGCAAATATTCAACATACACATCGCGTATTGATTACTAGCTTGTCAACCTTCAAAATATTGAACATGCTCAACATTTTTCCTAAACCCCAGCGTACCTATGTGAACGCCTAGAGAACCTCTAAACAAATACAACGTATGCCAAATATGTCACGAATGAATGACAACTTGCACGAACGTATACCCAAATTTCCAAAACGTCGGGCACACGTTAGCTCTATACGCAACAAACAGTGTGACATGGCTACAATGTATGGTACTAATGCATGCCTAATCCGAGAATGCATGAACAACGTGCTTTACTTTCAAGAGATGCTTAAAGAAACCTTAGCATGACCAACCCACTTTTAATCGCGGAAGACCCTATATGTATACGGATACAAGGAATCTTTTGACTAATTCTGACAATCATCATCAGTCATTTCCTCTCGAAAAAATAGCATTTCGAGTGCGAGGAGTAAAAATGTACATTTGGATCCCCAGTGACCCCTTCGTGACCGTTGACCCTAAAGTCATGATTGGGTTTTGTTCTTGGCTTTTCAATGCGTACAAAATGAAATAAGTCCGGTGAAAATCGGAGCATGTCTTATATTTTACCCTTGTTTAGGTCAATGACCCCTAGTGACCCCATATGACATGTCACTTTTAATCGCTTAAGACCCTATGTGTACATGGTAATTTCCTCTCGAAAAAATAGCATTTTTAGTGCGAGGATTGAAAAATTTCATTTTGACACCTAGTGACCCCAAATATCTTTTGATTTTAAAAACCGAACTATGATATATGCGTGTGATCAAAAAGAATATGTTGACCAATTCTGACGATCCTACATGTAGGTCATTTCACTAAATTGCAACGGCGTTTTAAGTGAAAACCCCTAGTTACCCCCCTGTGTGACCTTTGACCTCTTACGCTTTACAACACGAGTAGTGGTGCACATATAAGGGTACTTATGACCAAATATGGTCAAAATCGGCTCAATGGTTACGGAGCTATAGGTCCCATGACGGAAGAAAGAAGAAAGAAATAGGACGAATACAGTATATTAGTCGTTTCTCGACTAATATAATAAATGGTATGCACACGCTGTATGTTCAAATGCTCCGTTGGCATTCATTTAATTTAAGATCATGCATGTAATTGAAACCTTGCAACACATTTGATCTAAAGCGTACCCCACAAGTGGTAGACTAGGGACATTAACTACAGCGCCTTCAAGTGACAGCCTTTAACTATTGAACTAATCATCCATGACTGAATTTCCAAACAGCAGTAGGCCAATAATAAAATATTGTTTGGTTGTCCTCGACCTTCCTATCTTACTTTCCGTCAGTTCTTAAACCTCGCAACCTTTATTTATAGTCAAGTTACCCGCTCATGCTTAACAGATGAACATACATGCCTGTATTGTATCAGTGCAGTGGCGCCGGATTTGACTAAAGATAGACCAATGTGCAATGAAGGCATTCTTGTGTAGTAGCGTGTGATTAGGATATTTGTTGAAATTCTTTTGTTGTTGTATTGGCTTGTTTCTTTATTGCCATCTTTGTTCACCGGCCTATGGTGAGCGTGTGAATTCACCAACAATGTTTTGGAGATGACCAATGTATAAGGACTGACCGAAACTAAATAATTTATATTTTAGGACTTACGGGAGTATTGATATTAGACGATTTATTCAATCAATTTCAATAAGTGAGCTATCAAAATATTCCTTGTTGTATCAATAAGTCTTATAAATGAAATCATTCTCTTTACTGCACACATTACAGAGAAATCTGGAAATGAAAGTTGCAAACATTTAAATTTTTGTTGATTTTTTGATTTTTGACACATTAATTTTCACTCATCTGTATCGATCTGCTATGTTGCAGGGGAATGGCATTTGGCTCTCATCTCATTTATAATAGATGTTTAAATAATATTCATTACATCCATACCATTAAACAACAATTTTGATATGTCAATTTTCTATTATAGTAGAACCTAATAGTTAGCTTTAGACAATTGACATAAAAGCAAGCGACCATTGATGTTTAGCTGTGGTTCGATTCATATTGTACAGCTGGTCGCTAGTGGGCGCTGCGTTTGATGTCTGTTATATTTTTGCGGTAGTACTTGTGACCCGGTAATACATAATTTCTTCCCATCTTTCAGTGATCGTGTATACCAATGCTTAACTTCTAAAAAGAGATGTATTACAATATCAGGGTGTTTATTCTAAGCTATGAATAGGTTATATTAATAACGAGGGTCATTCAATAAGTTCTACCTCCTCACTCATAACATCGCTAATATGAATGTCAGATTATAGCTCTGAATCATAGCTACACATTTATAGTAAATGCTAATCGATACCTATTTTACTTTTGTCATGATGCAATCAAAGCCAGAGAGAGATTTTGGGCAACGGACACGGAAAATTACCCCAAAGTTAAATACATTTTTTTCGTTTTCACTCCGTATTGTATGATTAGACATAACCGCCCAATTTAAATAGTGAAAGTAGACAGTATAATATCAACTTCAATGTACTGACACGCCTTCAGCATACTGAAATACTGATATGCAATCAAATGTTTGTTATTGCAAGTCAAGCCACGGTGATGCCGCGAATGTTAAATTCTTTCTCTAGAAAGAGAACCCCATCCCAACTTGAACTCTACTTTGGTGACTGCAATCTACCATCTGCAGACAAACTGGAAATCCTGGGTGTTACCATTGATAGCAAGCTGACTTGGTCCAAACACATCTCGGCTGTCTCAACCAGGGCTGGCCAGAAGCTCGGCGCTCTTGACTGATGTTATTTTTTGTTTGTTTTTTCATGTTCATGTAATTATGTATAGTTCTGGCTGTAATTTTGGTATTATTGTATATGTTTTTTCTTGATTATAAAGCGCTGTGATCTTTGTAGGGCGCTATACAAATGTTTTATATTATTTATTATTATTATTAAGGTTGCAAATAAATTGACGCCATTGGGCAGATCTACTGTGTACAAATCACAAGTCCGTAGCGTAATGGAATATGCTTCACTAGGCTGGTCTAGCGCTTCACCTACTATCCTAAGCCAGCTTGACAACATCCAAAGGAAGGTACTCAAGATCATTGGAGCTCATGACGCTACTGGTCTATCGCATCTCAGCATCACAAGCCTACTTCACAGGCGACAGGTAGCAGCAGCCACGGTCTTGTACAAAATGCACACCAACCACAGCCCACAAGATTTAGCAGCATTGCTCCCCACACCATATGTTCATCGTCGTGCTACGCGTTCAAGTGTTGCAATGCCAGATCACGCCCTTTCACTGCCGCCTGCCAGAACTTGTTGCTTAGATAGAAGTTTCATCCATACAGCTGTTTCACTGTGGAACAGTCTTCCAGCCAATGTTGTTGGCAACATCCATGAGGAAGGACTACAATCTTTTAAATGTCGTGTTAACAGACATCTTCTCTCCAACTCTTCAGAGTATGTTGGCTAAGCTCTCTCGATGTATCAATGACCTCCAGATATTATTTTTCTTCTCTTATTTTCTGATGTTATTCTCTGTTTGGGTGTTTATCCTATTCCTGTCCCACGCCACTTTCATTGGCTTTTTTACTTGCCCAATTGTGTTTACTTGTATTTTTGATTATTTTCTGAGTTGCAGTGAACCAATTCATTGGCCCATCAGAGCTCTCTGTTGAGACTTACCCGTTTGATTTGTAATCACTCAGTTCAGTAACCCTGTTAATGTCTGTTGGGCTATTGTTCACATTTGCTCTTTACATACAAAACATCTTAACATGATAGTAACGTTATCAGGTTATCAGTTTTCCTTATTATGTAACATTTAGAATAGTTAATCAGGCAGTCAGTGATATAAAAATATATCTTCGAGAGACTGAAATATATCCATTTAGTCCTGTATAATGAAGATCTCTTGGTTCCTATGTAAAGCAAATAATTATGACTTTTGCAGCGGTTCTCTAGGGTAGGGTTAAAAATGGATGGCTGTCTTGGTCTAGTTCTGGCTAATTAGAGGGCATTTCCGCCAATAAATCAGTCACTTGTATTGTTTGAAGTCTTTTTATGAGATGTGTAAATTAAAACGAGTGTAATTGACCGATAGGTACATTTGTCTCTTACAATTGGCCAAATGAATAGCACTTAGGAGACATTTGGCTAATTTTTACCCGTTTCCGTCGCACTAAATGGAAGGTTTTTTTTACTGCATATCCAGAAATGAGTATTCAGACCAATCTACTATGATTTTGTAGTTGAGATTCAAAGCTTCAATTATGAAGGAGGTAGAACTTATTGAATGACCCTCGTAAATCCTACATAAACCTTCTCTCATTTATTGAATAACAATAAAACCAAGATAGCTTTGTTTTGAACTAAAGTTTTGTTTCTCCTAACCCGTGATTCATTAAGTAGATTAGTACCACATTCCTTTTTTTTCGAAGCAATTAATATAATTCAATTTCTGTGACGTTTAAGGGAATAAATCTAATGAATTATTCAAAGTAATGAATATACTTTTGTGCTAAACGTGTTCACGAAAAAAACTGTTGTATCTATCATTAAGACAATGTCAAGCCCAAGCCTTTTCAAATCAATTATTTAAATAGATCGTTCTGTTACTGGATTCTACATGGTTTAGATTTTCTGGTATGAATTTCAATTTTTTTAGCATCTGAAATCGGTGTTTTTAATGGAGCATTTTAGTGAGTCCGAAAGCAGGACCCCGCTTTTTGAAGAAGCCAAAAAAGTTTCAAAACAAGTTTAAAAAAAAATTGAATACAAAAAATCAAAAAAATCCAGGCGGCCTCAAAAAAGGTTGCAGGCGGGGACACGAAACATATATTTTTTTTACTTGGCCTTTTCCGTTTTGTACTCTGTTTTCTTTAATTGTGTTACTTTTAAGTTACCGTATTTTTATAACGGTATTCCCGATTTCAACGGGTAAATATCCAACAATATTCATCAATATTCAGCATAAAATATATCCATTTTAGTAACCTTGTTATTGAAAATGTACAAAAACAGAGCATCGGTTAGAGCGCCCTAACACCTGCCTATAATCATTATTTTAGATGAATGACGTACTTAAAATTAATAATGGTATTCGAACGCTCTTTTCTCGTCTTATTAGAGAATAATTTCATCAGGAATCCAAGGAAGATTAATAATAAAATTTCATAGAAAAATTCCAAATTTGAACTTACTGTTCCAGACAGTTTCGACGTCCGTTCGGATGTCTTTATCAATGGTGTATGACCGCTGATCCAGTGTTACCAGAAGATGTTGATTTTCTGGTGACGTCACGTGATGATTTTGATGACGTAATCCAAAATCTCGTCTTATTAGTTTCACCAATTAAGGTCAGATATGTTTACTCCCTTATATATACATATCTTTTAGTTATATAAGCTTTCTAGTGTTTGGTCCCAGTTTTTTGGGACACGCTGTATATTGTTTAAATTTTTATTTATTTTACAGGATGGAATTACGGAGATCCGACCGTAAATGAATGTGTGTTTCTAGATCTAGTCAGTTTGGACTATCTGACCTTCGTCTTTCTCGTTGGAATAACCACGCCATTTATAATGATGTGTATCATGTACGTCAGCATGTTTAGAGTCGTTCAAAGACAGGTAGGTAACACGTATGTATGACTCATACGTATAAGTGGGCGGGTTGATGTCGTGTGTTCCGGCGGGGATGGTGGTTTTTAGGATCGAGATGGGTGTGATGATACATGAAATATAATTAAATTCCAGTCAATTTGACATTCAGCAAAGTAGGACTAATTGAAGTCATTATCTAGTTTTTTTATCTTTTTTTTATCTTTTTTTTTAAAAGAAAAGAACCGTATATTGTCTGCCCAAAAAAGTTAATTTGAAAAAATATTATGTTTAATTAATGATTTTCTTTTCGAGATATCGACGATTATGTACATTTTTCTCCATAGAGCTGTGTATAAATGCTCATTTTCTCCACCCACTGTCTTTTAATGCAAGACCCTGCGACATTAAGACTTCTCGGACACGTGCCATAGACGTAAATGATTACTTTAAACGATTTAAAGTTTATCATGTTTATTTATCGAAATGGCAGAAATACGAGGATCTAATTTTCGCTAGTAGGAACAAAATTCGGAGAAATTCTTTTTTTTTTAAATATCAAAAATATAATTTTAAAAGTATTACGCTCTAATGAGAACAAAAAAAGATTTTGAATGTAAGTTTTGCATACTTCCGTAAACCCCCTCTACGAACGGCGCGGGGTCTAACATGATCTAAATAGTATTTAAAAAGACATTTTTGATTCTAAGACACGTGGAGTTGACACCCATGCCCCCCCCCCCCCTCCCCTCCCCCTTCCCGGTCTATTCGCCACCGCCGCCGCGTAGAACGGCGCGGGGTCTAACCTGATCTAAATAGTATTTAAAAAGACATTTTTGATTATAAGACACACCGCCGCCGCCGCCGCCGCCGCCGCGTAGAGTGATTCAAAATATTTTGAATTCAAGTTCGGCATACTTCCGCACCCACCCACCCACCCCCGGCCCCTCCCCTCCTACGTTCGCTGCCGTCTATACGTCATTGTACGCCAACATGTACTTCTAAGAGGTACATTGTGGATGTAGATATGAGTATGATTTGACATTGTGGGAGTATTTCGGCATTGTGGGCGTACCCCCACAATGAACAGTGTCCAAATGGTATATGAGGATACTGTGAACGTGTTAAAAGCAACAACAAATATACCCCCAGAACGATTTGTTTGTTTTGTGTGTGTTATTTGTAATCTTAAAACATACACTTTGCCACCCAACTATATGAATGGCGCCATCTATCTTAGTCAACTCCCACAATGTACATACAAAAAATACCCCCACAGTACAAATAATTACCCCCGTAGTGCACTCCTGTACCAACAAAAAAAACAACTCCCAAAATGCATATTTATACTCATTGTGTACTCCCACAGCGCACAAACACAAATACCCCCGCAATGTATCTGGTGCGGGTATTAGTGACGTATGTGTAAGATTTACACGATAGGCAGCTAAGTAATATTGCATCTCCATACGTACAAAAACACCTAAAAATTAAATTGACATCCACATATTTCTACATTATTATGGACATATTTGCATTGGTATCTAGTCAATTTCCATTTAGCTATACATTAGGATTATGTAAAGTATCACTTTTGAGACAAACGTATAAGTATTACGTACAGGTCATTTTACGTATAAGCTATACGTACTAGTTTTACAGTGTAGCCTTAGTAGTAATACTATTACATGTTAAGGTAACGGTCTACCATCAGTGGCTAAAAAGAGGCTATTAAGATATTATGCCTATAAGCAGCAGCTAATGTTTTACTTTTTATTACTTTTTATTTCACAAAAATCGGAGCAGTGGTTCCAAAGTTACGTCAAATCAAATTCGAAATCCAACGCATTTCTCGTAATTTTTTATATCTTATGTATTTCATTGTTTTTCAACCAGTGATATTTAACGTTCTATTCCTTATAAATTCCATAACTTTAAAAATAAAGGAGATTTTTCCATGAAAATACCCCCAAGAATTGTGATAATTCAAATAGTATTTTTAAATATGGTTTTAAAAATGTAAATGCTGTACCTAATTTGCATAATAATTAAAAACAGTGTTTCTAGACTTCAAACGCTGTTTTCTCGAAAATGGTCGTTTCGATCAATCCCGGGGTTATGTATGAAGCTGAAATTTCGAATACTAGAATAAAATGTTCAACAAGGGATGACATAGCCTTTTTTGCATATTTGTGCTTGTTTGAAAAATTATAGCAATATTTATTTTTTTAAATGCTCATTTTTTAAATATTTTTCGTCCAAAAAATTGCAAATTTGAAAATTGGGACACAAATCTGAAAAAAAGGGCTATGTCATCCCAACATTCATGTGTATAAGCATATTTTAGTCAAATGTTTGCGTACTCCCAGGAGTAACCCGGGATAAAATAGCCAATAAAATCCAAGATGGCCGCCATTATTATGCAAATGAGATGAATTTTGGAAAAAAATTCTCCGGCAATCCTCTAGTATGGTCATAAGTATCAACATATCCAAAAATGAACTTAATGGGACTTAAAATAACGAAAACAAAATGTTATGGTAGACCATCACCTTAAATATCCAGTGTTTGATGATTGAGTCAAACATACTTGTCACCCGTGACATTGTAACAACAGGCCGAAACTTTGAAAACTAGCAATTGGCCGTAACAAAATCTAGCAATAAATTTTACTAGGTACTTACTTACAAACAATTTAAGAACTACGAGAGTCATTCAATAAGTTCTACCTCCTATCTCATAACCTTTCTCTTGTTTATGCCAGTTTTATGTAATATTAGGCAATTGTAAAATTCTTAGTAAATATGTCTGAGTAATGGTTGTACTTTCCTGGAAATGTAGCAAATACCAAACGTCCATTCAGTGTGACCACGGCTGTTCGATCGCGTGTAAATTATCCGTTTTATAAGCGCAGATACAACAGCAGAGGGCAGCAGATATTGATGTTAAAGACTAATCGATATATCGGTAAAACCCTCCGTGTCGCCTTGTTAGCCAAGGATTAAAACAATTCATGTGCATACTTTACTTGCATTTTCATAATGCGGCATACACAATGACGTATTCAGGACTGTTTTGATGGGGGGTGGGGGTGGGGGGGGGGGGGGGGGGGTGGGGGCAATGTTGCATCCGTGTGAGCTGAGTGAGCGAAGCGAGTGGAGCGACCAGCGGTTTGGGTCCAGGGGCCCACCTTAGGGCCCCTGGAAGCTCATTGGTTTTCGGTGTTTTTAAGGCAAAGATTCAGCATTCTGAAGCAAGAAGAATTAGGGTGGTTCGAGATCCATTATGTTGAAACCTTTATAAAAAATGTGCGCTAAGCGTGCAAATATTTTTAGTTTATGAAGTAAAATGGTCCAGAAAAATTCCCTGAAGCCATCTTGTTAAGCTTAAATGTTGAAACATTGGAACTAATATATATAACGAAGCGCGCAAATGTGTGATTGTTAACTCTACAAAGGAATAGTATGACGTTTAATCGTCCTCCACACAATATTTGGAATATTTGGTGTGGTTCGTGAGCCATTATTATGTTGAAAAATGCGTGCAAAGCGCGCAAAATATTAAAGTTTTTGAACTAGAATGGTCATGGAAAACTTTCCTGAAGCCGTCTTGTTAAACTTGAATAATGAAAAGGATGAAGAAGTATTTTTCTTGATTTTTTTAAAGCGGTACCTGAATATTTTGACTCACCCTGTTGACTGTTATTTTCATAACTTGTACATTTACGATTATAATACACACGTACACTTAGACTCACTGCACAACATGAATGCTTATTTGACCAGGTTACATTACTTAATCTTGGTCTTTGTTATCGTTAATATAGATAGAATACTTTCCTTTGTGTTATCAATACTACGAATATATTACTACACGTTTAAATTGTAATGAGTTCAGAGCGGACGACAGGCCAATTTTAAAACAATACATGTATGAATTAAAACATAACATGATTAGACATCGTTCATTGCCATCGTTAAATTATCAATAAACTTCTCTTTTTTGGTGTTGTAAACATTTACAATGTAGCTTAAATAATGCGGTTTTTGGCAATTCGATTCGGTATTTGAAAGGATCAGGGAACCAAGTGATTGTTATAGGTTGCTATTCTTATATCTTGTACATCGTTTAAAATCCAATATGATGACTTTCGTGTGGTGAAATCTTACAATGATCCCTAACGCGGTTTTTGGCAATAAGATTCATTATTTTAAAGAATCTATGTATATAACTTATAGCCACTATTATAGTGATTTTATAGGCAGCATGCTATTCTCATATATTGTAAATTTACGTTTACGCAATTAGACTAAAGTACACAACCTGAATGCTAATGAAGTGACCTTAATTAATCTTGCGTCTATGTTTATGTCATTGTTTAATGATAACATTGACTACTCTTTCTAAAATCTTACAATGATCACTTTAAACGCGGGATTTGGCAATTAAATTCAATAAGAATCAGTAGGTCATAGTCATTACACATTTAAATGTTATGAATTCAGTATAGGCTGTTCTTTTCAAGTGCGATAACTTGTAAATTTACGATTATCGTACATTTACGCTGAACGCACAACATGAGTGATCATGTGAAATTACTCTTAGGTCTTTGCTATCGTCAGTAGATAGATTTTTCCTGCGTGTTAACAAAATTATATTATGAGTCTTTGAATAAAGTTCATCAGGATTGAAGATATAAATTAAAATTAATATTTTGTTGAACAAATCCAATAATTGTACTCACAATTAATAATAAATAATAATAATAACGGACATTTATTTAGCGCCGGTATCATGGCGCTGGAGCCTAATTATTATTACGCTGTCGTTGGGAAATCGTCACAATCATTTAGACGAATTGTGAGATAGGCTTTTACGACGGGTATTCATAATATAAGTTAAAAGTTTAACGGGTTCGCCGTCGGACGAGTTTTAATCTGTCAAGCTTTCGTCAGGATTAGCTCTGACTTCTTCAGGACGCTGTAAATCCGGCTGACACGCTCTAGATTTTACGGTGGTGAGTTGTTAATGTCATTGTTTAGTACTTTCTTGTTAACAAAATTACACTGAATGTAATCAATTAGTACACGTTTTAGATATGGTGATGGGTTCAGAGCGGATAGGCTGCTTGGTTTTTTTCTAAAAGTGTGCAATTATAAATTTATAAGATATGAGATTTGAGATAGCAGCTTAAAGTTTATAGCTACATGTATAGGCCTAAAATGATGATTCTTTCAAAAAACACGAATCGGATTACTGTCAAAAGAAGACCTCGGATCCTCTTTATACCACGGTTCACACAAATATATCCTTAGAACCTACCACATAGTGACTAATAATCAATGGATACTCAGACGGTCACAACAATCAAGATGTTATTTTGATCAAATTATATCATAGATTTATTAAATATTGAAGAAAAGAAAACCACCAATTGTATACATATGACAAGTACTGCAGTACAAGAACATTTTCTACCTTTTCAAAAACCACATGACACTTGGTTGGTCTCGCACTCAGATTTGCCTTTCTCAACCTTTGTAGCAATTCTCTCAACTTTTCCATGTGTTCCTCCCATGATGACGTATGGACCAATATATCATCTATGTAGTTGTCGACCCCTGTTAAAACCCCCTAACATCTTCCTCATAATTCTTGAAATGATGCCCGCTATTTACTAGTCCGGCAAGCGGAAAAATTGGTATAACCATCATGAGTGATGAAACTGTCAATGGTTTAGCATTTTCTGTCAACGGTACTTACCAACATCCCTTGCTGAGATCGATCTTGGTGAAAATATGGTCATTTGCTAACTTTGCAAAGATTTCACTTTGATCGGGAGTTGGTAGCATCGAACACAGTTACCAGATTTACTCTGCGCATGTCGCTGCAAACTCGATTGGTTCCATCAGGCTTTTTCACGATAACTAACGCGATGCGTAAGGGCTTTCAGATGGTTCTACTACTACACCCATAGATATCATTACCTTTATTTCCTCTTTGACTGTTTCACGAAGTGCCGTGGGGGATGTAGTAGGCTTCTGGCGATAGGAGTTTTATCTTTAAGCTTGATATCGTGATAACCTAAGTTTGTATTACTGGAAACACCAGTGAACACGTCTTGGTAATTACCTAGTAATCGTCTTACCTCATGTTGTTGTTCATCTGACAAGTTACTACACACATTCACTCAGACACAAATTCTTTTGTAGGGATCTGTAACAAATTCTCACTAGACTTAAAGTTACTCTGACTTTCGTTCAATTCAGAGTTGTCCTCATCTTCAATGCAGATGTACAGGCCAATTCTAGTAGTCCTGCAGTCACTTGTACCTGTGGCTGATCTTCTGGTCTTCTGTAATACCACTTAAAAAGAACATAATCCATAGTACCTACTTTATCGATCACCATAAACGGACCTTTCCAATGCATGAGGAGCTTATTTCTGTCTGTTGGAAGTAATAGGAGAACCTCGTCACCTATTTCAAACTTCCTACACTGTTCTGTCATAGTACATTTTGTACTTACCTTGAGATTTTTGCAATTCTCTCTATGCTAAATCACAAGTATTCTCCAATCTGTCTTGCAGGTCTAAGACATATTGATACGTACTCTTGTTTCATCTTCTTTTATCTCACCTGTCCTTAATTCCTTGAGTATACATAGAGGACCTCTTACCTTTCTACCATACAAAAGATCAAATGGTGCGAAGCCGGTGTTGATTGCGGAGTAGGCAAATAACAAAGCATTCAAATATCTGTTTCAGTCTTTCGGACGCTCTTCACACATCTTTCGCAGCATGAGTTTCATTGTGGCATTGAAACGTCACAAAGTCCATTGCAAATTGGATGGTATACCGAAGAAGTCAATTGTTTAATAGTAAGTAACCTACTTATCTCATGCATAAGGTCAGAAGTGAATTGGCTTCCATGGTCGCTCAAGACTTCTTGAGGAAATCTACTCTTGAATCTATATTACAATTTACGTAAAGCCATAGGTCTTGAAAGCGCTACCATTGATTTGGAATATGCATGCCTACATCTTTTGTGACGCTTCTGTGAAAAAAGTGTCCGTTCTTTCTGACTCACCCTGTATATGTTAATTTATACTACATGTTAATTTATACTAATACGTGTACAAATGTTTCTTTCTGACAAATACCTTTGAATCACTATTTACGCCGGGGGGGGGGGGGGGGGGGGAGGGGGGGTGGGGGGGGGAGGGGGGGGGGGAGGGGGGGGGGGGGGGGGGGGTCGGTAAAGAAAATCAGGGGGGGGGGGAGCACGAAATGTTTTTTTAAACATGAAGGGCCCACACGAAATGTTATTCTGGCAAAGAGGGGGGACATGACATTTTGATGGTCAAATTCGAAGATGAAAAATGTTCGCGGAATCTCGCTATAGCGTCACTTTTTCTTTTTATTGTTTCTTTTTATTATTTTTATTTTATGAGTTAAATATTGGACAATTAATTGATACAATACAAATGCTGTTTTACCTCTGAAAAATTACACGCAATTTATTAGGTAGCGATGAGTGATTATTTACGCCAGGTTAAGGGGTGAAGGAAATCAGGGGGGGGACACGACATTTGATTTGGTCAAAAGTACAAAGATGAAAAATGTTAATTTATACAATAGGGCCTACAAATGTTCTGAAAAATGACCTTTTAATCACTATTTACGCCAGGGGCGGTAGAGGAAATCAGGGGGACACGAAACGTTTTTTAAACATAAGGGGGGGGGGGGGGACGCGAAATCTTATTCTGGCAAAGAGAGGGGGACATGACATTTTGATGGTCAAAGAACAGAGATGAAAAATGTTCGCGGAATCTCACGTGGGTCACTTTTTCTTTTGTCTTTATTTTTGCATTACAAATGACGTTGTTTTATGAGTTAAACATTGGAAATTTAATATATACCATACACATGCTTTTTTTCCTCTGAAAAATGACAGTTGAATTAATTGCAATTTAATATTAGGGAGCGATCACTTTTTTTTATTCTGGCAAGAGGGGGTACATGAAATGTTGATGGTCAAAAGTAAAAATAAAAAATGTTAATTTATACTATACATTTTATACTATACAAATGCTTTTTTCCTATGAAAAATGACCTTGATTCACTATTTACGCCAAGGGGTGGGGAGGGGGTGGAGGAAATCAGGCAAGACACGAAATGTTTTTGAAACATAAAGGGGGGACGCGAAATGTTGATGGTCAAAAGTACAAAGATGTTTTAAAAAAAAATTATAGCATACATGTTAATTTATACTATACAAAAAATGACCTTTGAATCACTATTTATATTTATGCCAGGGAGGGGAGGGGGGGGGGGGGGGGGTGGGGGTGGAGGAAATCAGGGGAGGACACGGAAAAAAAATTAAACATGAAAGGGGGGAAGCGAAATGTTATTCTGGCAAAGAGGGGGGGACATAAAATGTTGCAAATCAACAGAAGCGAGTCTATTATATGTATCAACACCTTAACGTTGCAACAAAGCACTAAGATTAATAGCCCAGTCATCTTTCTTCCAGCATTGTACTGTTGCGTACAGCTCAAAGCGCTGACGATATGCGTCCATATCAGCTTTACCTTCACGGAACTCTGGTAGCCTGGGAGCTGGGGCTTTTAATCGTAATGCATTTAAAAGTTCAGGGTTGTCTTTGTTTCCCTCGAGCTTAAGTTTTTCTAATTGAATTTGCATTTCTAAAACTCTTTCATCCTGTATTAATGTTTGTAATTCGGTCCCACTTAAACCCAATTGTTTACCAACACTTGGCAACCTTTCTACTTCCACTCGATTTACACTACATGGTGGTTTAATAAAACGTTGACAGTTTTTTAAAGCCATTTTTTTGTTGAAATTCTGTTGATTTAAAAATATATTTTTAAATATTCATCAACTATAGGATCTTGATCATCTATGCTGATAATATTGTTAAAAATGACCATACGGTTGCAAAATAACAGCTATTTGAACAAAGTCTGTCCCATTTCACTCTGTCCACGGGTACTGATTTCGCGACGTTACTTACAATCTGTGTGGTTCAATAAAACGTTGACAGTTTTTCAAAGCCATTTTTTCTTCAAAATTGTGGAATTCGGTTTAATGTTTTTTACATATTCCTCAAAAATATCATCTAGACCATCTATGCTGAAAATCTCAATGTTAATAATGCTATGGCGGCAAAATGATAGCTATTTGAAGAGAATCTCTCCAAAATATCTTTGTCCACGGGTAAGTCTACGGGAAATGACCAGCAAGATAACATTAAATGGCATCGTAATTTTTAAGGCATAGAGCATATACAATTACACTTCCAATCTATGAAAATCAATAATTCTAATAAGGGTCACTCAGGGGTGTGCCAGTGAGCTTGCCGATCGGGTCCACATTTAAATGAAAATTTGGTCAGCATAGAACTGGTGGCGCTATACTGATCAGGCGTGATTGTAGCAGACGACACGACGCTGGCCACGCGTCTCTCAGACGACCCAATATGTCAACGGGAGTGCACTATTTTATATTATTTTTAACAGTCATCGCCCGGTTAACGATGACAATTATTCTAATTATGATGTGTAGCATGATTGCCTAATCATGATATCACCCAATATGATCATATGTTGTTATAATATAGATCGCACGATGTGAGCATGCGCAGTGTGCTTACTCGGGGAGTTCCAACATGTCAGTAGATAGAACAACAATGCGTGTCCGAGTGTCTTAATATTAGGCCATAATATACCAGTAAGAGAGACATGCAACATGATGAATTTGTCAAAATGATAAGATTAACATTCGCGATTACGTGGTATTCACCTTATTCATTACGTATTCAACATTTAGGTTTCGCGTGGCCACCGTCGTCTGTGTAAATCCACAACGCCCTCAAACCTATGCTGACCAAATATTACGTTAAACCTGGTTAAACACTGTTAAACGCGTTCAACGCCGGTCACCGACACATTCCGATGATTACCATAATTGATGTAATTTATGCAAACGGCCCCGTTTTCGCTACGTGTGTTAGTATAGGACTTTCCTATCCCAAAATTAATAGTATCCCTGGGTCACTGTGGTATTATTAATACGTATTGATTTCACACCTGAATAGATAGTTAAGATGTTAACAATTACACTGGTTTCACCTGGCGGGATCTTCAAATCTTAGATTACTTGCATGCAATTCATCATTCAGTATTCAATGTAACGTCGCGAAATCAGTACCCGTGGACAGAGTGAAATGGGACAGACTTCGTTCAAAAAGCTGTAATTTTGCAACCGTAAAATTATTTGTAACGATATTTTCAGCATACATGTAGATGGTCAAGATTATATAGTTGATGAATATTGAATTTTTTTAATTTTAAATTTACAGCATTTTTTAACAAAATGGCTTCAAAAAGCTGTCAACGTTTTATTGAACCACTCTGTATTGTCGCACTTAAAATTAAAATTTGAGCGCAATGCAAAATTTTGCATCAACCAAATATACAGTGTATTGGAATTTTCGAATAGAATGCAAAGTGATATACAATTGTAGTGGCTGAACAAACAAAATCAGAATACCCTAAATTACCTGACTTTCATAGCCTATACATGATAATGCATATACATGTACTTTGGATTATCGTAACAATTAAATATCTAGTCGTCTGATCGCCGTAGATACATAATCTCTGTTATGGCCACTTCTAGGAATTTTCCCGGACAAGCCCCAAAATGTAAAGAAGACCTCTTTATACCACGGTTCACACAAATATATCCTTATAACCTACCACACAGTGACGAATAATCACTGGAGAGTCAGACGGTCACAACAATCAAGATGTTATTTTGATCAAATTATATCATAGATTTATCAAATATTGAAAACAAAACAAAAAACATTTGTAAACATAATTATGACAAGTACTGCAGTACAAGAAAATACGAGCCGGCAATCGTAGTCGTGGGCAACCTGTGTTTCCCGTGAAAGCAGGATATCAAAATTATAAAATGTAAAAAGATGAATCCAACGGAACCAGGAACAAAACACACCAAGGATCAGAAAACTGATACAAGAGGATATTTCGAAAATGTAAAAATGCTAAGAGTTAAAGCAAGATATACCAACAGGGTGTGGGGAAACGGGTAATAACAAGGGAGAATAACGCGATAAAACAGATAAATAACAAAAACAATAATACACGGAAATGCACTGGGACAAGCAATGAAAATGGCTATGCAATGAAACAACAAAGATATATGGTAACAATAAAGACCGACGTTTCAAGTGGATATACCACCCTTCATCAGGGACAAAATATAAAATAAAAAAAGTGTTAAGAACTATAACTAAGATAATGAACTAGACAAGTCCACCACTGTAATTAAATGTCAGTAATAGATGTTGACTAATAGACATCCAAGTTAAGACTGATGTTCATTGTTTAGCTCACGGACTAGTTGTCTTGCGTCTTGTCTTGCGTCGATGTCTTGATTATATGGCCATTGTTGTTTCTCGTTGTTCTCAGTGTTGTGAAAAATACGTCGTCGTCGTCGATGTCAAAACTCGAAAATATTTCTCTCTCCAAATCGGCTGTATAAATTACAAACGGGAACATTCACAATACCAGTTCGCATGAACTAAATGTTCACATTTATATGCATTGGCATAATATAATCCACTGACGAATAGTCTGTATATCTACATTATTTACTGTTCATTGTAATGTTAATGTAACCATTTCTTCGATGTATCCACATGGCCTTTGATTATAAACGCATTGACAAACTTTAATATTTTTTCAACTCACAAGAGCTTAACCGTATGATGAACAATACCACAATCAGATTGAATAATGTATACTAAATGCTATCAAGTTGACGAACTCCAAAATGAATTGGTTTTGGATATGCTGCCAAAATCTTACTAGTTTCAAATACATTATCAACACAACATTAAAATAACATCACTCTGCCGAAAATTAATAACTAATCATTTTCCAGAAACAAAATTTGGTGTACATAATATGATACTGAAATTAACTTAAATTTCACCAAATATTATCTAAAATAATATCTAATCATAATATTATATATTATACACTCAGAATAAAGATATTTACTTACACGAAAAACTCAAAATAAAATGCACCACATCGTAAGCTGTTTAGGCCATTCTTTTGTCTTCACTCTTTTGGTTACAGCACACAATTTACATCTCCATAGCACAACATTCTTGGCGGTTCCAATACACATAAGAAGTCCTGACTTCAACTGAAAAATGCCTAAAATCGCCCTGCGGAATGTATTTCTCTCATGGAAGAAGGTGGCTTGTACGACGTAGGTAGACTTGACTTATAAACTATTTGAAATAGTGTACGTTTGGTGGCGCATAAACTTAGCCACACAAACGGGCGGGATAGGAACTACACTGTTATCATACATGTGTATCCTACAGGGGGACCCATAAAATGTTGAACCAAAAAATCTATTTTTTTTCTTTTTTTTACCATTAAAATAACAAAATATTGCATAACTCGTTCACCAGCTATGTGCACCATACATTTAACTTTCTGAAACATTTTAGATCATAAAAATAGGCCACACGAAACTTAAAATACGTGTAATTTTGACAGAAGTGTTGTTTTGTAGTGCAAGTGAATTGCAAAAAAATGGTTTCATGCTACATGAGCAGAACAAGTGCCTGTTTGAAACCATTTCTGCACAGTATCTCATCAATATTAATTTATTATGTAAATCAATATTATTATTATATAAGAGACTTTGAAAACAAAAACTGAAGTCCCCTTGACTTCATTTGAAAATGTTAATTTGATAAATACAGATCAAAAGAAAAGATTACTAATAACTCACCGTACTTAGAACATAATTAAGTTTCATATCTGAATCAAGTTACAATTTTTTCACTTTTACAAAAGGGCGAAAACACCCTCTGTCACAAAATCAAGTGTATCTTTAGTTTGGTAAGGCCAATTTACATGATCTAAAGTTCTCCAGAAAGCTGAATAAATAGTTTACATAACTGCTAAAAACAGAATGCCATATTTTTTATTTATATTCATTTTTATTTATTTATTTTAAGTTTGTGATTTTTGGGTTCAACATTTTCTGGGTCACCCTGTACCAGGTCTTAGATTCATCTGCAAAGAGAAACTCTCTATACACACAGAAGTGGTCCAGCTCATCTAAATATCAATATAGCTTTTCCTGCACCACTGAATGCTACCAGCAATGACAGTGTTGTGTTGTGACATAACACTGATCATTGCCTGATCCATTAGAAAATCAATAAGGTTTGTCCCCATTGGTCAAAAGTATTTCTGGAGGGAAAACTGTTATTTTACTCATGACATTTACCAAAAAACTGCGTTAACGATCGTTGTAAGATTTACAACACATTAGCAAAAACCAAGATCAACTTAGGTTCCTTTAAGACAACTCTTACTACATCAGCAACAGGTTCGCAAGACGCCCAAATACAAAACAGCCCCTTATCTTAAGCCCGCAAGAATTTCAACCGTGCACATCGCGAGTGAAAAACCGCAACACTCTTCAGCTTGCTCCTGGTGTTTTTGCCTTTACGTGGGGCCGATATTTCTTATGGACACATTCCTTCTTTTCGGCGTGTATATCGATCAAGGTGTTATCAATTTTGAGTGGCACTGTTGCATTTCAACAGTGCTTTTAATCCAGTGATATATTGTTTTTAAGAGAGTTTAGAAACACTTACAGACGATGGTGTTGCCAGGGTTGCAGGAATCGGCGTGTTGGACACTAAATATTGAAACTTACTATGACACTGATTACACGGCTTAAATGCATAGGTCCAATTTGCCTATCACACCGTCTTGTTAATTTGGTGACATATAAAATAGGGTTAAGATGGAGAAATATCAACCCTGAGATATTCTAGCTGGCTAAATAAAATCACTTTATTAGTGACTGTCACTGTCGAGCATGTTTATAATAGTGTACATGACCGTAGAACCGCACCTTCACAGAATAACAGGCCTATTGCATATAAAATGTGTTCAATTACTAAATAAATCAATTCGTTAGTGACTGTCACACTAGAACATGTTTATAGTGTATTAAGTTAAAGTTACAGACTTTGTCGTTAGGAGTAGGGGATCATCCCGGGTCTGTTACCTGTACAAAGAGCACAACCTCTAGGTTTCAGAGGGCTTCCAGTTTAGCCGGATAGGCTGCTATAGGGAGTTAACAAGCAATAAGCAAAGGTACACATGTCTCTTAATGCAGCTAATTATTTTTTTTAAATGATCGCGCCATTCTTATTGTTACGCATGCATAAAACTAACGACTGCGTTGTCTGTAAAACCAGCACATATCAAATTCAACTGGAACCCTAGCCAGACCCCCAGCAGAGCTGATATGCTTGCTCATGTTCCGTACCACGTTGGATTTCTGCAGCAGGCCCATCATCAATAAACGTTACATTCCAGTTTGAGAAATCGAGGCTTAGAGCGGCCTTATCATACGATTGCGATATGGAATGGGATTTCATCGTTAAATATTTAATATTTGGCACATGTGCTTCGCTCCCTTAGAGGACATCGGAATTCCAGACCTTTTCTCCCACCAATTTTTCAATGGAATTCCAGACTTTTTTGGCACATGTGCTTGGAATTCCAGACTTTTTTCACAATTTAGACCGCTCCCTATAGAGGACATCGGAATTCCAGACTTTTTTTCCCCACCAATTTTCAATGGAATTCCAGACTTTTTTGCCACATGTGCTTGGAATTCCAGACTTTTTCACAAATTAGACGCTCCCCTATAGAGGACATCGGAATTCCAGATTTTTTTCTTCTCCCACCAGTTTTTCAATGGAATTCCAGATTTTTTTGGCACATGTGCTTGGAATTCCAGACTTTTTTCACAATTTAGACCGCTCCCCTATAGAGGACATCGGAATTCAGACTTTTTTTTCTCCCACCAGTTTTTCAATGAAATTCCAGACTTTTTTGGCACATGTGCTTGGAATTCCAGACTTTTCACAATTTTATAAGACCGCAGGTTTTTGGAAATTCAGACACTTTTTTCCTTTTCTGAATGTCATACTAAAGGAATGTATAGAGATATAATAGATTGGAATTCCAGACACTTTCGTCATGTTCGTAATGCTATCCCTGTAAATTTTAGACTTTTTTCTTCTGGTTCACCAATGAAGGGCAAGCTCAAGATACAGTGGTGGCACCATTTTTTTTTTTTTTTTGGGGGGGGGGGGCGCATTGAGTGGGCAAATTGTGTTTCGGGGGAAGGGGGAAAATTGAACTGTTTGCCCTTTTTGGTCTCACTGGGGGGGGGGGGGGGGGGGGCAAGAGGGGGAGGGGGAGGGGTAGGGGGAAAGTTGTCTGAATTTCCAAGGCCTTGAAATTCCAAAAACGTCTGGATTTCCAAGCGTTAATAATAGTATGGGAAAGGGGTACAGAGGAATAGTGATGATGAAAAGTTGTCTGGATTTCCAGACGGGCAATACGTCACAGCGCAGTGGCGTAACCAGTGGGGGGGGGGGCTGGAGCCCCCATTAGGACGCCCCCACCCCCATTTCAAGTCAATGCCCCTTCTCCCCCCCCCATGAAAAAGTCTAGTTACGCCACTGTTGTTCGCACTAGCCCAAATTGTCGAGTTTGCCAAGGACCAGGAAGGGGGGGGGGGGGGGGGGGGGGGGGCTTGCTCTTTTTATACAAAAATGTGACTTATTTCACTTAGTTAGTTCAACATTATCAGTGACTGATCGAAAGCGGTTCGATTTGACTCCAACAAAGTTGAATTTACTTGGGTGTAAAAGTCGGGTTTCACCCAAATCTTAGCCTTGCCATCAAGGCCTTCTTATTTGTAAAACCAATTCACTATCCAAAACAACATTAATATCGCAACAATATTTCACACTTGACACCATAGGCAATGATATTATCCCATCCAGTATCCACCTGTTCTGTTATTACCCATCACTGATAGGCCAGAAAGTTTAGTTGCAGGTTTCAGTGGCGGCAAGCAGTTGGTGTTTTGGGAGCTCAGTGTTTGACAGGAAAGAGCCTAGGGTGTAGTTATGTTTTGTCAAAATATCCATTTATTGAAACAGTTACTAAATATACATGTCATTGTCATGAATGATAAGTGTGTGGTGTATGCCGGTCATGACCCTATATGAGGACACGGCATCTCTCACATATTGTCCCAAATACATAAAATACATGAGATAAATGTACAGTTCTACAAAATAATATAGTTTCGAATCAATGGAAAATATTACTTGTACCAGGAATTGGGAGAGAGAGGGTAGTGAGTCTGAGACTTGAGATCAAGTCTACCCAAATCTATGCGTAGGTTTCAGAGTGTAGTGTATTTTTCTCTGCAGAGTATAATACTACTTCAGATAATGAAACAAATCTGTATTGGTACAAGCCTTCGGTTACTCCCGTTGCAGAGATCAACATATTTTCTAGCAAGGTCACATCATGGAAATATTGCAATTGGTACTCTAAGTATAGTGTTAATAAGGCCACCCAGAACCGTCAAATACCCTTGGTTTCATTTGCTGACAAATGTCACCCTCACTATACATGCTATATAAACACACAACCCTGTCAACCAATCATAACAGCTGATTATAACTATTTCCAATTATCCCTACGCAGCCTTTTGACAATTTTGTAGTCATATACCATATCATGCAATGAACAATTTTACTCACATCTGGGGGTCAATGGTCATGTGAGATTTTAGTTTCTAATTGAATCTTGGTGACAGCATAAACAAATTCCTTCTAATTGTTTATGGTGACAGTTTTATCATACTCCGATCCTGGCCTGGTTGTCAACAACGACATGTAGCCTGCTATGGGTGATAGTGTGTATACCAAATGCAATACAATGTATCACTTTCATCAGTGCAGTTGGTTTTCTAGAAGTTCATAAATTCATGAAATGTGTGTATGTATTTATTCATATTAAGAATTAACTTAATACATTGAATAATAAACATATTAATTAATCAATCATTACGTTTATTAATTAATAAATACAATTGTTAATTTGACTTTGATGTGATAGGTCTTAGTCTATTCTAATTAGATAAACAATATTCCTATTTGGGACCTTTAACTCAAATGTTCAGGGGGTGTGTTCATGTAAACAATCATGTACGGTATAACTATGGCCATAGATCTTTTCTTCTCAAGGATCTATGCTATGACTGAAAGTGCATGTTTTGTTATGACACAATTTTCTTTATGATACTCTTCATTTATTTTCTGCTTGCATTCAAACTTAAACCCTCTAGCCGAGGATTGTGTTTTTAACACTCTCTTGTTTGCAATATCCACAAATTGTCAGGTTTTACAAAGACCGGGGTGGGGGTATAGTGATCTGTTGCGGACATTTCATACTTGACCGGAAACTCTCAGAGGATCAGCCGACGCAATTTCCAATTTATGCTACCGATCCAAAACCGAACCTAGTTGGAAAATTCCTTTTTCATGGGCAGCGCCGTATTAAGTTATGTTGGTTCAACATCAGTGTATCAAAATCAGTTAAATCAGCCGAAACAATTTCCAAATTTATGCATTAGATCTAATAATATCGCGTATCCAGGTTTTATATTGGTTG
>CM069444.1:1508626-1682707 GCA_035610835.1 Ophiura sarsii
ATTTATTTGATCAATACATAAATAAATGTAGAAATAAATAAATAGTAAAAAAATAAAATAAATAAATACTTTTAAATAAATAGTTGAATAATTGTGTTAATAATAATAATATAAATCGAAAATTAAATTTTAAATCGAAAATAAATGAATCAATAAACTAATGAATCAATACATAAATACACGCATATTAAAAATTAAAATATTAAAAATTACTTATAAAATAAAGAAATTAAAACAAATAACATGAGAAAACATTAATAAATAAAAAATGATTAAATAAATAAATGAATAAATATGTAGATAATTAATAATATAAAAAGTAAATAAGTAAATATAGAAATATAGAAATGAATAAATTTTTCATTCAATTTAAGTTTTAAATATGTCATATATATTCAATTAATTTGATTAGAATTATATTCTACTTATATGGCAATATTCGTTAGTAAAACTATGGTTGAAGTAGAATTTATTTGTTTATTATATAACAAATTCCATTGAAATGGAATGGGGGCGAGAGAAGAATCAGGTTTTGTAACCATTTTCAGAAGCATCTGTTCATTCTGTTGCATACCAAAATACCAGGGATATGGTGTATGTATCTTTCAAACAAACAAAACCACCCCAAATCAAAACACAACAGTCTAAAAATAGTACAGGAAACCAATAAAGTTGATGTGTGTGCATTGAGGGGTGGGGGGGGGGGGGGGGGGGGTACCATCTGAAGAACAATCTAGGTATATATGACATCAACAACTCATTAAACAACCCCGGGACAGTTGGAAGATTTCTCTTTAGTCAAACAAGATAAGCTATTATGTCTCTCTGTTGGGAGTCTAATAACATCTCTCTGATTGAATCATCAAGGCTAAACAAATATAGCTTTGACTCCATCACAGACTGCAGGACTGTTAAAATAAACTGCATAGGTACATGTAATTTACAAAGACTACAAAATAATTTAGACAATTTCAATATACTAAAAACAAAATGGCAGCCTCCATGTATATGTAGAAAGACCTAAATGTGCAAGAATATGCAATCCTATGCTATAAGGTTGGTGGCAAGCCTCCATGTATATGTAGAAAGACCTAAATGTGCAAGAATATGCAATCCTATGCTATAAGGTTGGCGGCTTGGCCGCCAACCAAAAACCTCGCCTGATCAGCCTCATTACTGACCAAATGTGTTGATAGAAAACGCGAAGAAGGTCATAGTAAGGGGTCTGCCCAAGAAGGAACGGGCAGATAGGAGGCGCCCCATCAATCATATACAAACTCCCTACGACAACTACGCGGCAGTAATTAAAACTATTAGCCCTGTAATTCTGGAAGGTGCGGTTCTCCGGTCATGTACACTATATAAACATGCTCGACAGTGACAGTCACTAATGGGTTTATTTTATTTAGCCAGCCAGAATTATCTCAGGGTTGATATTTCTCCATCTTAACCTATTTCATATGTCACCAAATTAACAAGACGGTGTAATAACCAAATTGGACCTATGCATTTAAGCCGTGTAATCAGTGTCATAGTAAGTTTCACTATTTAGTGTCCCAACACGCCGATTCCTGCAACCCTGGCAACACCATCGTCTGTAAGTGTTTCTAAACTCTCTTTTAAAACAATATATCACTGGATTAAAGCACTGTTGAAATGCGACAGTGCCCACTCCAAAATTTATAACACCTTGATCGATATACACGCCGAAGAAAAGGAGTGTGTCCATAAGAAATATCGGCCCCCACGTGAAGGCAAAAAACACAGGAGCAAGCCGAAGAGTATTGCGGTCTTTCGCTCGCGATGTGCACGGTTGAAATTCTTGCGGGCTTGAGATAATGCGCTGTTTTCTATTTGGGCGTCTTGCGAACCTGTTGCTGTTGTAGTAGGAGTTGTCTTAAAGGAACCTAAGTTGTGAATTCTTGCAATTTCTTTGATCTGAAACAATAAAGCAAACAAACACATTCATTATCAAACTGTTCTTAATATTATTATTTTTCATAATATTCGGTGTTCCATAAAAAGATGCACTTTTCCCCCTTGTTTCTAAACCGTGTTTCATTTTAATAATACTCTTTACGTATATTATGTTTAAAAGTGTTCGATCATTCGCGAGAGGTGCAGACTCGCCATGGTCAATGTTGTCTACAAATATTTTGATCCAAATATTTAACGATGAAATCCCATTCCATATCGCAATAGTATATGATAAGGCCGTCTTAAGTCTCGATTTCTCAAACTAGAATGTAACGTTTAGTGATGATGGCCTGCTGAGAAATCCAAAGTGATACGTTACATGAGCAAGCAAATCAGCTCTGCTTGGGGTCTGACTAGGGTTCAGTTAGACAAAACCCAAGCAGCCTATCGGCTCTGAACCCATCACCATATCTGAAACGTGTACTACTTGATTACATTCAGTGTCATTTTGTTAACAAGAAAGTACTAAACAATGACGTTTAGCAACTCACACCGTAAAATCTAGAGCGTGTCAGTCGGATTTATTACACTCATAATATAAATTAAAATTGATATTTTGTTGAACAAATCCAATAATTGTACTCACAATTAGGCGGTTTCGTCAACCAGTTCTGTTGACTTCTTCAGTAACGGTTTGATCCACTTCTGTTTCGCGCGAGAATTGATATTCTCGTTCCCAGGATGCAAAGTTGTGATGAGTGGATCGAAACGAGTGACTCGGAGAACCGAACTGGTTGACGAAACCGACCAACTGTGAGTACAATTATTGGATTTGTTCAACAAAATATTAATTTTAATTTATATCTACAATCATAATGAACTTATTCAAAGACTTATAATATAATTTTGTTAACACGCAGGAAAGTTCTATCTACTGACGATAGAAATACCTCAAAGTAATTTCACATGATCACTCATGTTGTGCGTCAAGTGTAAATGTACGATAATCGTAAATTTACAAGTTATCGCACTTGAAAAGAACAGACTATACTGAATTCATAACATTTAAATGTGTAATGACTATGACCTACTAATTCTTTATTGAATTTAATTGCCAAATCCCGCGTTTAAAGTGATCAACGTAAGATTTTAGAAAGAGTAGTCAATTTATCATTAAACAATGACATAAACATAGACGCAAGATTAAGTAAGGTCACTTCATTAGCATTCAGGTTGTGTACTTTAGTCTAATTGCGTAAACGTGAATTTACAATATATGAGAATAGCATGCAGCCTATAAAATCACTATAATAGTAGCTATAAGTTATATACATAGATTCTTTAAAATAATGAATCTTATTGCCAAAAACCGCGTTAGGGATCATTGTAAGATTTCACAACACGAAAGTCATCATATTGGATTTTTAAACGATGTACAAGATATAAGAATAGCAACCTATAACAATCACTTGGTTCCCTGGTCCTTTTAAATACCGAATCTAATTGCCAAAAACCGCATTATTTAAGCTACATTGTAATTTTTACAACACAAAAAAAGAGAAGTTTATTGATAATTTAACGATGGCAATGAACGATGTCTAATCATGTTATGTTTCAATTCATACATGTATTGTTTTAAAATTGGCCTGTCGTCCGCTCTGACTCATCACTATTTAAACGTGTAGTAATATATTCGTAGTATTGATAACACAAAGGAAAGTATTCTATCTATATTAACGATAACAAAGACCAAGATTAAGTAATGTAACCTGGTCAAATAAGCATTCATGTTGTGCAGTGAGTCTAAGTGTACGTGTGTATTATAATCGTAAATTTACAAGTTATGAAAATAACAGTCAACAGGGTGAGTCAAAATATTCAGGTACCGCTTTAAAAAAATCAAGAAAATACTTCTTCATCCTTTTCATTATTCAAGCTTAACAAGACGGCTTCAGGAAAGTTTTCCATGACCATTCTAGTTCAAAAACTTTAATATTTGCGCGCTTTGCACGCATTTTTCAACATAATAATGGCTCACGAACCACACCAAATATTCTAAATATTGTGTGGAGGACGATTAAACGTCATACTATTCCTTTGTAGTGTTAACAATCACACATTTGCGCGCTTCGTTATATATATTAGTTCCAATGTTTCAACATTTAAGCTTAACAAGATGGCTTCAGGAATTTTTCTGGACCATTTTACTTCATAAACTAAAAATATTTGCACGCTTAGCGCACATTTTTTATAAAGGTTTCAACATAATAATGGATCTCGAACCACCCTAATTCTTCTTGCTTCAGAATGCTGAATCTTTGCCTTAAAAACGCCGAAAACCAATGAGCTTCCAGGGGCCCTAAGGTGGGCCCCTGGACCCAAACCGCTGGTCGCTCCACTCGCTTCGCTCACTCCGCTCACACGGATGCAACATTGCCCCACCCCCCCCCCCCCCCCCCCCCCCCCCATCAAAACAGTCCTGAATACGCCATTGTGGATGCCGCATTATGGAAATGCAAGTAAAGTATGCACATGAATTGTTTAATCCTTGGCTAACAAGGCGACAAGGATGGTTTTACCGATATATCGATTAGTCTTTAACATCAATATCTGCTGCCCTCTGCTGTTGTATCTGCGCTTATAAAACGGATAATTTACACGCGATCGAACAGCCGTGGTCACACTGAATGGACGTTTGGTATCGCTACATTTCCAGGAAAGTACAACCATTACTCAGACATATTTACTAAGAATTTTACAATTGCCTAATATTACATAAAACTGGCATAAACAAGAGAAAGGTTATGAGATAGGAGGTAGAACTTATTGAATGACTCTCGTAGTTCTTAAATTGTTTGTAAGTAAGTACCTAGTAACATTTATTGCTAAATTTTGTTACGGCCAATTGCTAGTTTTCAAAGTTTCGGCCTGTTGTTACAATGTCACGGGTGACAAGTATGTTTGACTCAATCATCAAACACTGGATATTTAAGGTGATGGTCTACCATAACATTTTGTTTTCGTTATTTTAAGTTAAGTTCATTTTTGGATATGTTGATACTTATGACCATACTAGAGGATTGCCGGAGAATTTTTTTCCAAAATTCATCTCATTTGCATAATAATGGCGGCCATCTTGGATTTTATTGGCTATTTTATCCCGGGTTACTCCTGGGAGTACGCAAACATTTGACTAAAATATGCTTATACACATGAATGTTGGGATGACATAGCCTTTTTTCAGATTTGTGTCCCAAATTTCAAATTTGCAATTTTTTGGACGAAAAATATATAAAAAAATCATTTTTTTAACGAAAAATGAGCATTTAAAAAAATACAAATTGCTAGAATTTTTCAAACAAGCACAAATATGCAAAAAAGGCTATGTCATCCCTTGTTGAACATTTTATTCTAGTTCCATTCGAAATTTCAGCTTCATACATAACCCCGGGATTGATCGAAACGACCATTTTCGAGAAAACAGCGTTTGAAGTCTAGGAACACTGTTTTTAATTATTATGCAAATTAGGTACAGCATTTACATTTTTAAAACCATATTTAAAAATAATATTTGAATTATCACAATTCTTGGGGGTATTTTCATGGAAAAATCTCCTTTATTTTTAAAGTTATGGAATTTATAAGGAATAGAACGTTAAATATCACTGGTTGAAAAACAATGAAATACATAAGATATAAAAAATTACGAGAAATGCGTTGGATTTCGATATTGATTTGACGTAACTTTGGAACCACTGCTCCGAATTTTGTGAAATAAAAAGTAATCAAAAGTAAAACATTAGCTGCTGCTTATAGGCATACTATCTTAATAGCCTCTTTTTAGCCACTGATGGTAGACCATTACCTTAACATGTAATAGTATTACTACTAAGGCTACACTGTGAAACTAGTACGTATAGCTTATACGTAAAATGACCTGTACGTAATACTTATACGTTTGTCTCAAAAGTGATACTTTACATCTTGCCTAATGTATAGCTAAATGGAAATTGACTTGATACCAATGCAAATATGTCCATAATAATGTAGAAATATGTGGATGTCAATTCAATTTTTAGGTGTTTTTGTACGTATGGAGATGTAATATATGTATGAGTCATACATACGTGTTACCTACCTGTCTTTGAACGACTCTAAACATGCTGACGTACATGATACACATCATTATAAATGGCGTGGTTATTCCCACGAGAAAGACGAAGGTCAGATAGTCCAAACTGACTAGATCTAGAAACACACATTCATTTACGGTCGGATCTCCGTAATTCCATCCTGTAAAATAAATAAAAATTTAAACAATATACAGCGTGTCCCAAAAAAACTGGGACCAAACACTAGAAAGCTTATATAACTAAAAGATATGTATATATAAGGGAGTAAACATATCTGACCTTAATTGGTGAAACTAATAAGACGAGAAAAGAGCGTTCGAATACCATTATTAATTTTAAGTACGTCATTCATCTAAAATAAAGATTATAGGCAGGTGTTAGGGCGCTCTAACCGATGCTCTGTTTTTGTACATTTTCAATAACAAGGTTACTAAAATGGATATATTTTATGCTGAATATTGATGAATATTGTTGGATATTTACCCGTTGAAATCGGGAATACCGTTATAAAAATACGGTAACTTGAAAGTAACACAATTAAAGAAAACAGAGTACAAAACGGAAAAGGCCAAGTAAAAAAAATATATGTTTCGTGTCCCCGCCTGCAACCTTTTTTGAGGCCGCCGGGATTTTTTGATTTTTTGTATTCAATTTTTTTTAAAACTTGTTTTGAAACTTTTTTGGCTTCTTCAAAAAGCGGAAGGGCAGCAAGGGTCCTGCTTTCGGACTCACTAAAATGCTCCATTAAAAACACCGATTTCAGATGCTAAAAAAATTGAAATTCATACCAGAAAATCTAAACCATGTAAAATCCAGTAACAGAACGATCTATTTAAATAATTGATTTGAAAAGGCTTGGGCTTGACATTGTCTTAATGATAGATACAACAGTTTTTTTCGTGAACACGTTTAGCACAAAAGTATATTCATTACTTTGAATAATTCATTAGATTTATTCCCTTAAACGTCACAGAAATTGAATTATATTAATTGCTTCGAAAAAAAGGAATGTGGTACCAATCTACTTAATGAATCACGGGTTAGGAGAAACAAAACTTTAGTTCAAAACAAAGCTATCTTGGTTTTATTGTTATTCAATAAATGAGAGAAAGTTTATGTAGGATTTACGAGGGTCATTCAATAAGTTCTACCTCCTTCATAATTGAAGCTTCGAATCTCAACTACAAAATCATAGTAGATTGGTCTGAATACTCATTTCTGGATATGCAGTAAAAAAAAAATCCATTTAGTGCGACGGAAACGGGTAAAAATTAGCCAAATGTCTCCTAAGTGCTATTCATTTGGCCAATTGTAAGAGACAAATGTACCTATCGGTCAATTACACTCGTTTTAATTTACACATCTCATAAAAAGACTTTAAACAATACAAGTGACTGATTTATTGGCGAAAATGCCCTCTAATTAGCCAGAACTAGACCAAGGCAGCCATCCATTTTTAACCCTACCCTAGAGAACCGCTGCAAAAGTCATAATTATTTGCTTTACATAGGAACCAAGAGATCTTCATTATACAGGACTAAATGGATATATTTCAGTCTCTCGAAGATATATTTTTATATCACTGACTGCCTGATTAACTATTCTAAATGTTACATAATAAGGAAAACTGATAACCTGATAACGTTACTATCATGTTAAGATTTTTTTATTTTTTTTTGTATATAAAGAGCAAATGTGAACAATAGCCCAACAGACATTAACAGGGTTACTGAACTGAGTGATTACAAATCAAACGGGTAACTCTCAACAGAGAGCTCTGATGGGCCAATGAATTGGTTCACTGCAACTCAGAAAATAATCAAAAATACAAGTAAACACAATTGGGCAAGTAAAAAAGCCAATGAAAGTGGCGTGGGACAGGAATAGGATAAACACCCAAACAGAGAATAACATCAGAAAATAAGAGAAGAAAAATAATATCTGGAGGTCATTGATACATCGAGAGAGCTTAGCCAACATACTCTGAAGAGTTGGAGAGAAGATGTCTGTTAACACGACATTTAAAAGATTGTAGTCCTTCCTCATGGATGTTGCCAACAACATTGGCTGGAAGACTGTTCCACAGTGGAACAGCTGTATGGATGAAACTTCTATCTAAGCAACAAGTTCTGGCAGGCGGCTGTGAAAGGGCGTGATCTGGCATTGCAACACTCGAACGCGTAGCACGACGATGAACATATGGTGTGGGGAGCAATGCTGCTAAATCTTGTGGGCAGTGGTTGGTGTGCATTTTGTACAAGACCGTGGCTGCTGCTACCTGTCGCCTGTGAAGTAGGCTTGTGATGCTGAGATGCGATAGACCAGTAGCGTCATGAGCTCCAATGATCTTGAGTACCTTCCTTTGGATGTTGTCAAGCTGGCTTAGGATAGTAGGTGAAGCGCTAGACCAGCCTAGTGAAGCATATTCCATTACGCTACGGACTTGTGATTTGTACACAGTAGATCTGCCCAATGGCGTCAATTTATTTGCAACCTTGCGAAGAGCGCCGAGCTTCTGGCCAGGCCTGGTTGAGACAGCCGAGATGTGTTTGGACCAAGTCAGCTTGCTATCAATGGTAACACCCAGGATTTCCAGTTTGTCTGCAGATGGTAGATTGCAGTCACCAAAGTAGAGTTCAAGTTGGGATGGGGTTCTCTTTCTAGAGAAAGAATTTAACATTCGCGGCATCACCGTGGCTTGACTTGCAACAACAAACATTTGATTGAATATCAGTATTCCAGTATGCTGAAGGCGTGTCAGTACATTCGAGATGATATTATACTGTCTACTTTCACTATCTAAATTGGGCGGTTATGTCTAATCATACAATACGGAGTGAAAAAGAAGAAAAAATGTATTTAACTTTGGGGTAATTTTCCGTGTCCGTTGCCCAAAATCTCTCTCTGGCTTTGATTGCATCATGACAAAAGTAAAATAGGTATCGATTAGCATTTACTATGAATGTGTAGCTATGATTCAGAGCTATAATCTGACATTCATATTAGCGATGTTATGAGTGAGGAGGTAGAACTTATTGAATGACCCTCGTATATAATTTCTATTAATATAACTTATTCATAGCTTAGAATAAACACCCTGATATTGTATTACATCTCTTTTTAGAAGTTAAGCATTGGTATGCACGATCAGTGAAAGATGGGAAGAAATTATGTATTACCGGGTCACAAGTACTACCGCAAGAATATAACAGACATCAAACGCAGCGCCCACTAGCGACCAGCTGTACAATAGGAATCGAACCACAGCTAAACATCAATGGTCGCTTGCTCTTATGTCAATTGTCTAAAGCTAACTATTAGGTTCTACTATAATAGAAAATTGACATATCAAAATTGTTGTTTAATGGTATGGATGTAATGAATATTATTTAAACATCTATTATAAATGAGTTGAGAGCCAAATGCCATTCCCCTGCAACATAGCAGATCGATACAGATGAGTGAAAATTAATGTGTCGCAAAAAAAAATTAACAAATCAACACAAATTTAAATGTTTGCAACTTTCATTTCCAGATTTCTCTGTAATGTGTGCAGTAAAGAGAATGATTTCGTTTATAAGACTTATTGATACAACAAGGAGTATTTTGATAGCTCACTTATTGAAATTGATTGAATAAATCGTCTAATATCAATACTCCCGTAAGTCCTAAAATATAGATTATTTAGTTTCGGTCAGTCCTTATACATTGGTCATCTCCAAAACATTGTTGGTGAATTCACACGCTCACCATAGGCCGGTGAACAAAGATGGCAATAAAGAAACAAGCCAATACAACAACAAAAGAATTTAAACAAATATCCCAATCACACGCTACTACACAAGAATGCCTTCATTGCACATTGGTCTATCTTTAGTCAAATCCGGCGCCACTGCACTGATACAATACAGGCATGTATGTTCATCTGTTAAGCATGAGCGGGTAACTTGACTATGAATAAAGGTTGCGAGGTTTAAGAACTGACGGAAAGTAAGATAGGAAGGTCGAGGACAACCAAACAATATTTTATTATTGGCGTACTGCTGTTTGGAAATTCAGTCATGGATGATTAGTTCAATAGTTAAAGGCTGTCACTTGAAGGCGCTGTAGTTAATATCCCTAGTCTACCACTTGTGGGGTACGCTTTAGATCAAATGTGTTGCAAGGTTTCAATTGCATGCATGATCTTAAATTAAATGAATGCCAAAGGAGCATTTGAACATACAGCGTGTGCATACCATTTATTATATTAGTCGAGAAACGACTAATATACTGTATTCGTCCTATTTCTTTCTTCTTTCTTCCGTCGTGGGACCTATAGCTCCGTAACCATTGAGCCGATTTTGACCATATTTGGTCATAAGTACCCTTATATGTGCACCACTACTCGTGTTGTAAAGCGTAAGGGGTCAAAGGTCACACAGGGGGTAACTAGGGGTTTTCACTTAAAACGCCGTTGCAATTTAGTGAAATCACCTACATGTAGGATCGTCAGAATTGGTCAACATATTCTTTTTGATCACACGCATATATCATAGTTCGGTTTTTAAAATCAAAAAATATTTGGGTCACTAGGTGTCAAAATGAAATTTTTCAATCCTCGCACTAAAAATGCTATTTTTTCGAGAGGAAATGACCATGTACACATCGATTAAAAGTCATATGGGGTCACTAGTGGTCATTGACCTAAACAAGGGTAAAATATAAGACATGCTCCGATTTTCACCGGACTTATTTCATTTTGTACGCATTGATAAGCCAAGAACAAAACCCAATCATGACTTTAGGGTCAACGGTCACGAAGGGGTCACTGGGGATCAATGCTATTTTTTCGAGAGGAAATGACTGATGATGATTGTCAGAATTAGTCAAAAGATTCCTTGTATCCGTATACATATAGGGTTTTCAGCGATTAAAAGTGGGTTGGTCATGCTAAGGTTTCTTTAAGCATCTCTTGAAAGTAAGGCACGTTATTCATGCATGCATTCTCGGATTAGGCATGCATTGGTACCATACATTGTAGCCATGTCACACTGTTGCGTATAGAGCTAACGTGTGCCCGACGTTTTGGAAATTTGGGTATACGTTCGTGCAAGTTGTCATTCGTTCGTGACATATTTGGCATACGTTGTATTTGTTTAGAGGTTCGCTAGGCGTTCACAGAGGTACGCTGGGGTTTAGGAAAAATGTTGAGCATGTTCAATATTTTGAAGGGGTGACAAGGTAGTAATCAATACGCTATGTGTATGTTGAATATTCGCTGCATAAACGTTTCGCACGTTGGGTATACATGTAGGTTGCTTATTCGTCAGCTGTGTGGCCATATACGGCGCTTAAGAAAGATCCTACTACTCGAAATGTTCACACGGCCAATGATCAACGTACTTAGCGTATAACGTACTTAGCGCACAACGCATGTCACACGCTCAAAAGTTAAACAATTTCGAAAATAAGCAACTAGATCATAAACCACAGCGTACCTCTGCGAACCCCTAGCGAACCGCTGACGAATACAACGTATGCCAAATATGTCACGAACGAATAACAATTTACATGAACGAACACACAAATTTCCAAAACTCAGGGCACAGAACAGTACGGAACTGTGTGAAAGGGCCTTTATGCCGGTACACTAAATTTAATACACTTACGGCCGAGTGCACCAATGACGGGTAACTTAATAAGGAGGTAGCTTACCTCCCTAGTAGTTATGCTCTAACTGTAGCATAACTTACTAACGATGTAATTCTTAGAGCATAACAGGCGAGTAACACCAGAATAGTAACTAGCGAGGTAAATATCCACATTAATCAGCATCGTCCCCTTACAAAATTAATTGACGTGAATGGACCTCCGTAATATTAAAAAGGTGTCGTCACTCGCTAGGTCATAGGTGAGTGTAAATCAAGAATCACGTGGAGTCGGCTTGCGATCCGGAACAAAATGATGCCATTTTATGGCCAAAAATTGTGAAGTTTGTTTACCGCTTTTTCAAAAATAAGGACTATCATGACATTACAAACATATTTTGGGCGAGGGGCACATACAAACATTGCACCAAAAAGCACAATTTTAATGACAAACACAAGCACCCGATGAAACAATTATATACAATTATAACACATCGCTTAGCACAAATACTTCCGTGGCGTGGATACCTTGTCCTTCGCTTGTTAACCGCAGAACCCCGGTTCGATCCCCAGACCACGCACGGCACGATATGCTTTTATTTATTGTTCGTTCTTCTAGTTCTACCCTTCCACTCACAATGTTGAAACTTGGCTTTATTAGTTTTTAATTGATAAAAACAATAATAAGTTTATTTATTTAGTGATTTGGTCATTATTTAAAATCCTTGGACAATTAGTACATTTTGGTCAAAATATGACCCAAAGTCGGTGCGATTAGTGTTTCAATGGGCAAAAGGAGTTGATATAAATGTTGACTAAAAAAATCACCAAATTGAATGAATGAATTTCAAAAATATAAAATCTTTCAGCTTATGAGGGGTCACATTCCACTTCAAACTTCAATTTGGTCCTTCAGCATCAGCGAATCATCCCCTCCAATGTTCACATCAAATTTACGCTACTGCTAGAATCGACTGACTTGTGGCATAAAACGTTATGCCCCAACTTACTCTTAGGTCCGGTCAGGTATAACATTTAGCGTAAATTACCCGCCAGTTACTAGCCTAGTAGCTTACCCCGCATTGACGCTCTCAAAATGTTGGGTTACGCCTCAGTTACTAGCGAGGTAGCGCTATTCTTCAGCTACCCGTCATTGGTGCACTCGGCCGTGTACAGTCATCAAAAAAGTAACTATACAGGTAATAAATGGGCTTCTAACTCTAAAAATATATATATACCTAAAAATTTCAATTAATAAAGTTGTTGACAAGTTAATTTTCTTTAACATGAGATATTGCACGCTAGGATCAGGTAATTATTGAGGAAATGACACTCCCAAATGTAAGGTGAGGTCCGATTTTTATTTTCATATTTTTATTTTCTACACGCGGACCCATCTACGGGTACCTTATCGATTACCGGTAGTGTAATTGGGGATGCATGCGCAGGTTGGACAATCAGCCGTATTGTTCCGATGGATCAATACGCCACACACACGCTACCTGTCATACTCTCCCTCGTGTTAAAATGTTAAATGTGAAAATGAAATTGTGACTTTACTTTACATTCAGGATTGTCACTTCTTTAATATTCAATCGATCCTAGCGTGCAATATCTCATATTATAAAGAAGATAAATTTCTCAACAACTTTACCATTATTTAATATTTTTAGGTAGGATATATATTTTTAGAGTTAAAAGTCCATTTATTACATGTACAGTTACTTTTCTGATGACTGTATAGTGAAATGATAAAGCAGTTACTCAATATTTCACACCTTAATTCTGAGATAATTACGACTCGCATCACCTTACTACTTGGATGATCCTGTACTTTGACGATGAAAGTGCAACTGTCTAACAAAATCGGAATTAAGGAGGTATAGGATAGATCTACCTTCACTACATTTATACAGCACCTTCCCGCCAATTTATATTCTAACGACGCAGTTTTGAGTGATCTATATAGGCTAAGAAAATGTCTTGGGCGGTCCAGCTCGCTCAGCATCACAACAGTTCCAAACATGTATTAGTAATTAACAGCTGAAGGGCGTCTGACTTACACCTCCGGTACATAATACTTACACATTTTGTATTAAACAATAAAATGTCTTTATGAACAATAGGACTGAATTGAAGTCACATCAACTACCTAAAGACCCTCATTTAGAAACATTATAAGCCTTTTGTTGAAAAGATTCATCAGGATTGGTGATAAACATGAGAAGAAGGTTCAGTGTATCTAATCCAATTTCCACTTACTTTTTATTGTGGACGTTTCGGCAAACATTGTTGCCTTTATCAACACATAATAGGTAGTGCGTGATTAACTACTGCTACTATCGACGCTAGTTGGTTGCTTAGCGACGACTCTGGAGTTTCTAGATGTTTTTTTCTCCAGATAGCAATAGTTCATCAAAAACATGTGAGAGATGATACTGCCCCTCGTCACGATTCATGGTGGTGGGCCCCTTCTTTCTGATCTCCACTGCCTCCTTTATCCATCTCTTGTATCTATCCTGCTCTGTGCCTAAGACCTTTGCCTCTCCCCACCCGATGACATGGTTCTTCTCCGCTACGTGGTCCGTGATGGCCGATTTATGGAATACTGATTGTGATGCCTTTCTGGACGCTCTCGTGAACACTGACTTGCTTACTTTTTCCGCTTCTGTTTTGGGTTCTTCTAAGCGGGTACCGAATTTTCTCCCTGTCTCGCCAATATAGCTGAGTTTACAATTTTTGCAAGGGATGTCGTAGATGGCATGCGTCGTGTTCAGCGGATCGCGTTTGTCTTTAGGGTGTACCAGTTGGCTGCGAAGGGTGCAATGTGGTTTCATAGCTGTAGAAATGTGATATTTCGTTCATCAGTCTAGACACCCTCTCTTATATACCTTTGACGTACGGTAGAACCACAAAGCCTTTGTTTTGCGTCTCGGGAGTGCTTTTTGTGTCTCGTTTGGGTTTGGGTTTTGGTGTCGTCATTTGGTCTTTGACCTTCTCAAAAGTCCACTTTGGATAACCACATATTTTGCGAGAGCCTGTTGAACATTGGTTTCCTCTGCTTTTTTGTCTGCCTCTTCTGTGACGACCTTTATCATGCGATCATAAAGTGTCCGTATGACCCCTAATTTCTGGTGTAATGGATGATGTGACTCGTAATTGAGATACTGGTCTGTGTGAGTCGGTTTCCTGTATACCAGCAGTTTGACTGTACCATCTCCTTTCTTCACGATTAAGGTGTCGAGGAAAGGGATCCGTCCGTTGGTTTCTTTTTCATACGTGAATTTGATGGATCCCGACTTGTCAATTTGGTTTAGGTGGTCCGTCAACTCATCCACACACTCCTCTTCCAGGATATCGTCAACGTATCGCAGCCAGAGTTTGGGTTTACATTCCATAATTCTAGATCCTAGAAATTCCAGAGTCGTCGCTAAGCAACCAACTAGCGTCGATAGTAGCAGTAGTTAATCACTCAATACCCATCATGTGTTTATAAAGGCAACAGTGTTTGCCGAAACGTCCACAATAATAAGTAAGTGGAAAATGGATTAGATACAATGAACCTTCTTCTCATCATTATAAGCCTTTCATTGCAATGATAATATCGAAGGGAAACTAAACAGTGATGGAAGAAACCAGTGGTTATGTTTTACTCATGTAAATACAAGTAACGCGTGCTGATGTTGCTCTAGAACTATTCTTTGGTCGATCTCAAGTAGTCAGTAACTTCCCCTACGTCTGCAAACTCGGGGGATCAGGTTTCTCATATTATTGTTTAAATAGTTCCACTCTGTGCGCAAGCGTACGTTCGCTATTTTGGAACACACTTACGATTCATAATGCTCCATATTGCGACATTCTAGCATTTTGCGCGCCACGCTCTTCTGAATTAATTAGCTGCTGTAAGCAGGTTTGCTAATTCGGGAACTGATTGCCTCTGTCGCTTTTACGATTTTGTCCTTCGAATAATGTCTTTAAAGAGTGTTACTAAATCTTATCAGCCTCATAATCCCAATATATTGATATTTGAACAGATTTTACTTCGGTTCGGGCCTCAATTTAATCGTAACAAGTGCCCTTAGCCTGAAAGAGATAAATTATAGGGTGCCTCAGGCAATCATTATTTCTATTATCTACGCTGTTCAGTGATAGACGGTTGCCTGGTACAAACTGATCGTCACTCATGAATATATATAAAGTTTGAGTATCGATGACACCGAGTGTCTATTAAGGTCAGGCTCTTGAGTACCGACACAACAATGAAGTATGCCCGGCTTTCCTACAATAAGTAGTTTCTCACAGCACGACGTTTCCCCACTTCCTGTCGGAGCGCCGGACGTTTCTCAAATTCCTGTCGGAACGCCGGGTACTCTGCCAATTCCTCACTCGCTTCATTCAGCACAATGTGAAGGACTTGTCTAATTAGCAATCAACCTTCTGCATCGCACGTGTGAGATAGTGGCCTCCTGTCATGCTCATGGAGCAGTTTTTAGATTATTGCATGCTCTTAGAGCAGTTTTACGGTAAAGATGTTTGACACCAGGGAATGGATATAAGCGAATATAAGTTTAAAAAACGCGAGATGGGCTGGGTGGGGATGGAAATACAAGGCTTGATAATAATAATAATGATATATAGCGCCCAAAACGTGAGTCCCTGAGCGTCTTTTAAGCAAAAGGCCCCATCTAAAAGATAAAAATCTAAATTTAAAAGAAAACTAACAGTAACCATCAATACACTTCATTTAAACCTATCATTTTATTGACACAAATCCCCTGGTTGCAAAGTGATACAAACGCTTCACAAAGTACATTATAATGAAGAAATCAACACATTTTCTGTTGATTCAACATCGTATTTCAACGTTGATTCAATGTTGAATTCTGGTTGAAATTCGGTTGGTATATCAACCAAATTTCAACTACGTGACCGAAATTCAACATCTATGGTTGGTCCAAACTTTCAAATCCAAATGTTAATTCAACGATATTTCAACGTTGATAATAAAAGTTGTTTCAACGTTATAACATCGTCATTCTGCCCGCTGGGCTCATCGACAAACACCGATTGCTCAGAATCAGCTTAAAATACAACTGGTTAAATTCCCTAACATTTCTAGAACATAATATTGTAGGACTTGTCAGTGGAAAAGAATAGGGGACCTAACAATTACACTGTCATTTGGTATAGCATAACGTCTCAACATAAATTTGGGTTTTGTGCTTTTTGTATTGCTTTCCTGTAGTCACTCAAAGTCATAAGGAAGGGGCCCTAGTTAAATATATGACTTTGTTAATAGGCCGAAACTATATGCAGGGTGTCTCAAAAAAGTATAGCCACCATTATATAAAACTGGACTCTCGGTAAGCCCTATTAGTCCTCTATCAAATACACTTTATCCCATTGAATTTCACCACCAAACTACCGAGATATGATCAATTCATTAATATGCGAATCCCACTTTGGCCACTTTTGATCAAGAAAATAGCTTTCAACTGACAAAACTGCCGGCATAATTCCGATGATGGTTTTAGGATATGTCTATGTATTGTTTAAAATACCTTCTAAAATTCAAATATTGTATGGTGTATCATGGATAATATGGATGAAAATATGTTTTTGTTCAAATTCAACCAACTATTAACATTTAGTAGGTAGATTATTATTGATTTTATTGAATATGTTCAATTACACACTTAATGACGATTCTAATAAAAGAGCTATCTTCACACAAAAAGTGGCCAATGATGGCACAATAAATATTGTTGAACATAATTACTTGTACTTTGCGAACAATACTTATATTCTTCATGGCCTAAAAAAATCATGTTTGACATGGTGCCCTTTTGTTGAGACACCCTGTACAAGACTGTCGTGTAGCGTAATTGCGCAGACTATATGCATGTACACGACTGTACACGACATTCGTTAACGCATGCGCAAATGCAAATGTAGTATAAACAAATGTCATGTAGAGAAATTGCACAGACTATGTACACGATGGGCGTCAACCGACGCATGCGCATATGCAAATTTAGTAATACAAACGACAGACAGTCGTGCAGCGATATCGAAGTTCAAGTACCGTATGTGGGTCAGATTAGGCCAGGCAAAAATATAAGAACATGTTAAGCCCCGGAACTTTTTCAAAAAATAGAAAGAAAAGGCCTGATTTTAAACTTTTGGTGCACAATCGCCCTTGTACATGTTGTATAGCGATATTAACCCTTGCGAACCTTGAGGAAGAGACCTCTTTAAAAGGACACGAAGATGTGTTGAAAAATTGATATTGTTAAATATAATTTGCTTCAGAATTAATGATGAACTTTAATAATGGTCATTTTATGCTGTTACCACTCACGAAATCACAAATGCAGCCTTTATACCCAACATATTTATATTATGACTGTTTATAGAGCTATATATAAGGAGCACACATGGTTTTGAAATACACTGAAAACATGTGACCTTCCACTCTAAATCAAGGTCAAGTTCAATCAACCACCCAAGTTGGTAAGGATGTCAACCTAGGTTTTAATTTTACCAACTTCAAAGAACAAAATTAAGTTTAAATAATTTTGCTTTAACCCCCCCCCCCCCCCCCCTCCCCCCTCCCCCCTCCCCCCTCCCCCACACTCTTAAGTCCTGGAATAAGAATGATGCTGTTTAAGAGGAAAAGTTTAAGGTTTTTCTACAACGACTGATTACTTCCATTAAACCTTTCTGGTTTATACCGGCGTGCGGTGGCGTTAAACTAAATTGTTCAATATTCATTACTTTTTCTCGGTTTTATGAGGTATTAAACTTTAAGAACGTTTTAGGGAAATTAGGGCCGCGTTAGCTCGGTTGTCTTCAGGTGTCGCTGTCAGCTCTGATGATGGGTTCCAACTTGCCAATAACCCTGGACTACTACGTTGATTCCATAAACAATAACAGTATAAAGCCTATACAGTTACTGGTTAATAACTGTTGATTCCATAAACAATAACAGTATAAAGCGTTATACTAAATCCTATACAGTTATTGGTTAAACGTGTTAAGCAACCAAGTGAGTTAACTGTTAAACTTTTAGTTGGTTAGAGCGTTTTAAACATTAATTGGTTAAAAAGTTTAAAACAATAATTGATTAAGAGTTAAACTGACCGAAAATTAACGGTCGTTAACCAATAATTAGAAGGGAGGAATAACGAAACTACCAGAGTTTAAGGTTGTTTAAGGTTGTTTAACCCATTTCGATCTCGCCAAGATAAGAGTGCACCAAAAAAAGAACAATGGTATTAATTACGATGACCCCCTATTTTCTGTGTAACAAACTATTACCCCAGAGCTTGTGGGACCCCAACCCCCTACCGAGCCCCTAAAGCTGTTATATCAAACTCTGAAATACCTGAACAAACAAGTTGTAACTGAAATAAATAAACAAAGAACATACGAAGCGGACCCCAAAAGGAAGCGGATGGAGACGCTAAACATGTTTAATCTTTATGTTACCATTTAGCAAAGTAATCGATTGTTAAACAATTACTTAATGAACTTCAACATACCGTTTTTCACAAAGGAAATCGATATCACTTGGGTCACTACTGTATAATGTACTAGGCCTACGTGAAGTGTGAGCAATTCTTTTCTATAAGACAGCCTCACCAACAACAAAAAAATCAACCATTTTGTTACATTTTCCCATAATTATTCATGTAGAAAAGTTCAAAATTTCTTCAATAACAATCTATGCTAGCTTCACTTTAACCCCCCTCCCCCGAAATGGACAACAAGAAGTAAATGTCTTGTCCTTGGAATAAGACTATTCGCCTGTGACCCTTGTCATAGATTCCATTGTCCGTTTCGTTCACGACGGTCATTCTCGCTAAAGTTAACGCGAGGATTTACGAGAATTTATGTGCCGTCGTGTATATAGCATTTAAAATATCGCTACAAGACAGTCTTGTACATAGTCACTCCCTTGTTGGTTTTATTAACGACAAAACAGCCGGAATTTTGCCTGCTGCCTATCCAATGGTTTCAAAGATATTTTAAGAAGGTGGGACATATGACACTTGACCCAAAGGAACAAAAATACTTCATGCAAGGTCACAAAGGTCATTGCAAGGTCACAGAGGTCAATGCAAGGTCACAGATGTCAATAAAGTTCATCTTTTGAATTCCTAAATTTCTAAATGTTCAGGACTGTTTTACCAATTTACGACTTTTTGGAGTAACAAATCCAAGATTAACTATTTCATTAATCTATTCTATTGTTTATGTGAAAATCAAGAAATAAATCATTTGATTGGAATTCACTAACTGTTCCTTTAATAAATGAGTGTATTTCTTTGGAAACTGATGAATGAAAAATAGTGGCAAGTACTTATTTATTGCATTTTGAATGCAATGAAATCGACAATTAAATGATAGAGTTATTGATCTTTCAGGAAGGAAATGAAAATGGGATGTTCATTTAATAATTACGGCCGAATATTGAACACAATTACAGTCATTTTTTGAACTTCAATACTATTACTAAAATGAACTGATAAATCCCAACAAAACGATCGCACAAATAACTCGTCGCAAATAGGTTACATTTCATTAAAGACTCGTTTGAAATGAGACTTTAACATTGGTTCAAAAATTTCACTCAGATCTAATTTAATGTACTCTATGAAAGAGCGGAATTATATCTATTTGTAGTGTTAATTGCCATTTTGACAGGTAATGATTCGAAGAAAGCAAAACCTTACAGTTCTAATTATCTAATTAGTGTTGGCATTGTGCACTCTATAGAAAAGTGAAACCATGAATTATTGTCGATAAATGCTCCTGACCTTTTATCAGTTTATCACTCTCTGACCATAAGCAAATTATGGAGATAGGTTTGATGCGACACCTTGGATATTCATATTGTGTCATCTAACGATTGCCTTATTGGCACGACTTCTTTTCCGGAGGGTCTATACTTTGAATTTTGTATACGCCTCTCGCTCTGTCGCTTTGGCATTTAGCACTCTCTTAAAAAGATAGTCTAACCATGAATTATTGTCAATAAATAAATCAATTAATAATCACAAACTCGTATCAAAATGAGCATGTGGAGGAATACAGGCTGTCCCAAAATGATTAGTACCCATCGATTCCCAAAGTACAATACATTTTTTCATCATCAAAATCAATGAGATTGAGATTAGATCCGTTGTTTTTCTATCATATTTGCTATATTTCACCCTTTCATTAGCATTTTAGATCATGAATATTGGACTTATTTTAATGAAGTTATACTCCATTGTGTGAGACATGGTGATTTCACCTTTTTGGCAAAGTGCAAAAAAATGTGTTTTTAAACAGCTTGTTTGTAAGAAACAAATACATTCTCTCAATCGCTTGTCTGCCAATAGCTTTGGTTCCTTTCTATTTTAAACTGCTGTTGTATCATATTGTTGTTCGAAACATTATACTTCTTCATTTTGATTCAATTTCCTACAAACTTGCTAAAAATGATATAGTCCCTTAGTGTTTAACCTAACGAAATCCATTATCCAATGTGAAAATGAAATCTAAGCCAACGACGGGTGATTCACCAAATACCACTGACTTCATTTAGAAGTCGCTAAACACTTGTCAAATAAAACAATACACGGGGTCACTCAAGTGTGAAAAACTTCTTTTACCCGTCAAATTCAATTAAGGAGAAGAATTATTAATGATTTGAACACCCATAACTAATAACAGTTACAACAGAAAGACACACAAGATTATATTGAGTAGACAAGAGATTATGAGAATACACAAGTTTCTTTCAAACAAGCTGTAATAGCACACACATTTTTTAGCACTTTGTCAAAAAGGTAAAATCACCATGTTTTACATAATGGAATGTATCTTGAGTTTGATAAATCCGATATTCATGATCTAAAATTCTAATGAAATAGTAGAGTATGAGAGTATGACAAAGGTGATGTAAAAACAACGGACCTAATCCCATCGATTTTGAACTTTGGGCATCGATGGGTACTTATCATTTTGGGCCAGCCTGTAGAGGTTAATCCATGGGGGATTGCACCCGGCGTACTCTACAACATTACATTATATGGGTGCATGACGTCAAATTCATTACATGAAACGTGTTACCCAAACTGGACTACATATTACGTCTTATTTCTGAAAATCATGAACATAGTTATTATTCCAGACAATATGGCAGCTAATCCGTTATATGGATGACCTTGATTACAGGTTTTAACCACAGATGGTGTTTATCTGTGTTTTACTAAATCCTTATTACAATCACACTTACCCAATGGCATTATCAACGCCAATATAAGCGGTATAGCCCAAGCTAAGCCAAGAATCAGAGAAGCTATTTTCGGCGACATGTGAGCGTTATAGTGCAGTGGCCAGCAAATCGCGTAATAGCGGTCAAAGGTGAGCGCTAATAGCGAAAACACAGAACAAAAATCCAAAAGCAGAAAGAAAGTCAAAAGCGACATGCAGAAAATATAATTTGTCGGTAAACCTTGTATCGCAGATAAAATTATCGGTATCCCGAATGCGCCCATACCGAAGTCGCTGACGGCAAGCGATGCGATATACAGATGCGATATGGTCCGTAGCTTTCTGTTGAACATAAACGCTAGTAGAATGAACGTGTTTCCTATGACAGAAACAACAGCAAGGAAAATTTCGGCGATAAAGTAAGGAGTACCAGCTAATTGTCTTGCTTCTTTCTCCAGTGAAAATGTGTCCGCTGGAAATGTCGTAAGAAGTGATGATAGTGACACATTGTCTGTACAATTCATTTTGGTATCCATATGTCTTGGTTTTAAACTTATTTCAGAATTACTGAAGGGCGCGAGTGTCTATTTGCCTGTCTCTTTGCCTGTTCAGATGTGCTCTATTTCAGTATGCGATATTTGCAGTGGTATCAATTCGTTAGTAATAATTGTCATCTACCGTAAGTAATAGTAAACGAGGCCATGTTTCCAGATTGATTATATTGTCCATAAGAGTCTATACTATTCGTTTAATAAAACTCTCTGGTTGCTGCTTCATCACATATTTGTCGTGAAATAAACAAGATAAAACAGGTAGCACTGAACAAGCAAAATAGTTCACAGTCAATAAAATACAGGTAGCTCTAAACATGCAAATAGTTGACAGTCAATAAAATCACAGCTCTTTGCGATTGCTACGTAAACCAGTGGCGTATTGTAATTTAAACTGCAAACATAATAAATGTATAAACTTGCGCGCCACAATATTTGATGATTACTAGCGGGGAGAGAGCACGTTCTTCAGCATTTCAGAGCATTGACAACGTGATGAGTTTACACTGACCTAGCACTATAGATCTAGTCATAGATCCTCTGGTTGTGCCCCATTCCAAGTGTCGACACTGTTAGAAATTGCATAAACTTATAGACAAAATATACGGTTTTTACCGTTTTAACCCTAACTCGAATTTTTTCTTCAACGCGGAAAATCGACCAAAATATCCCCCGATCCCCCCGGGATTTGATCCAGGGACCTCTCGCACCAGAGGCAAGGGATTCCACACTTCACCACGGCTGTCAAGACTAGTCTGCGCAGTGTATGGCCCAGACTATATCGGCTGGGTCCATTTTGTCATCAAAAAACTTCCACGCCGGGTGGTACCAACGTGCCCAGTCGTGGTATTTTGGGGTATATGGCAGTGTTAGGGTTAAAACAATATTTACACACAAAAATGGTAAAAACCAGAAATGTTACGATTCCCTCTATATTAACTTTATTTAAAGTTATTTGTAAAATATTCCGTTTTTACAGCAAATGTAAAAATTAATTGTAATTAACAGGACAAATACGGTTTTTACCGTTTTAAAACAAAATGTACACAGAAAAAGGTAAAACCCCGTAATTTTACGATTCCCTCTACAATAACATTATTTCTTAACTTTTTTTTAATTTGTAACTCAATGAGCCATCCAATAGTGGGTTCGAGAACTGTTAAACAGATTTTTTTTTAATTTGCACAGAAAATGCATCCACCTGATTTTTGGATTATTTAGCCCGTATCGATTTGAGCCAAGATTAAATGGATTACCAAACTAATCTTTGCTATTGACTGATAGATTATTTACAATGTTTTTAATTATTGTGACGTATTGAAACGTTAATCATGTTATTTACTGATCCCATTGTACAAACCAGTAAATTACATAGTTTACGCAAAGTATGTTAGTTTTCTTATTTTTCATCGGATTGATCTCATATTTTCAGGATTTTATAATAACTAATATGGCTTTACATTGAGACATGGTCCAATGATTATATCAAGAATTACTTGCTTACTTACTTGCTTAATTCGAGTTGTGTTCTCGATCTACAATGGCTCTCCACACCTTTCTGTCCTGCATTCCAAACCAGTGTCCTGTTTTAGCACATCGATGTAAGTAAGGGCAGGTCTTCCAGGTTTTCTTCTCCCATGCTTTGGTATCCAATGAACCAGCTTTGACACACATTCTTGACTCCTAAAGCAGTGGCCTGAGAATCTTGTCCTTCTCTCCCTGATCTTTTGGGTGATTTTGGGGAGGTCTCCATACAGCTCTGTGTTAGTTGTATGTTGCTTCCAGTGAATGTTGAGGACAGCCCTCAGCATACGAGTATAACAGCCGTCAAGTTGCTTTGCTAGCTTAGGGGGGGTGGTCCATGCCTCACAGCCATATAGTAACACAGATTCAACAGTTGCGGCGAACAGGCGAAGTTTGAATTTTCTTGGTAGGGTGGATTTCCAGATCTTGTTCAGCTTCCCACAGGCTCTCCAAGCTGCTGCCTTGCGTTGCGTTGCTTCAAGAATTACACCGTCATGAAACAAAGTCCTAATTTGTTTGATTTACGTTACCCTGTATTAGAAAATTGACATATCAATTTTGTTGTTTAATGGTATGGATGTAATGAATATTAGTCAAACCTCTATTATGAATGAGATAAGAGCCAAATGCCATTCCCTCTGCAACATAGCAGATCGATACAGATGAGTGGAAATTAACGTGTCGCAAAAAAAAAAAATCAACAGCAAATTATAATGTTTGCAACTTTCATTACCAGATTTCTCTGTAATGTGAGCAGTAAAGAGAATGGTTTCGTTCGTAAGACTTATTTATACATCAAGGAATATTTTGATAGCTTACTTATTGAAATTGATTCACTAAATCGTCTAATATCAATACACCCGTATAAAAGTCCCAAAGTATAAATAATTCAGTTGTCCGCCGTCAGTCCTTATATTTTCATCTCGAAAACAATGTTAGTGAGTTCACACGCTCACCATAGGCCGGTGAACAATGATTTCAATAAAGAAACAAACCAATACAACAACAAAAGAATTTCAACAAGTTTCCCAATCGACACTCTGCCCATCAACGGCTAATAATCGGCGTTTAAACTCACGTCAATGTAGCATAATCACACGCTACTACACAATAATGCCTTCATTGCACACTGGTCCAGGGGATGACTCTCATACAAGGCTCGCGTTATTGCGCGTCCCCGCGTCCTAGGACCCCTCATTTTCTTGTGGGACGCGTAAGTTTACACATTGAACTTCACTAACGGGTCCCAATCGAAAATAAAGGGACCCCTTAAATCTGACGATATATGGACGTGGAAACCTTAAGACATTCTGAAAAAATTGCTTCCGTAAAAGTTTCAAGCGATTTCCAAAAAATTCTAGAAGTATTTTCTACTGATTATAACATGGACACAACATAGGTATGATTTACACGTTCTTACGCTAGTGAGTGTATCTGTGTTAGCGACTGTTTGAGCGACAGTTCAAATTCAACGATCTCTGTACAAGACCGAGCGTGAACAATGTTTAAGCTACAACGTATCAGCATACTGAATAACAGCGAAACACGCATGCCGTTAAATCGATTTTCGTATGCATCGTTGCTGCTGTACACCTTTATCCATGACCATTCGAGGTAAACAATGGCTCAATCTAAGAAAATAAGAGCATACACGCCTAGATGGAAAACCGATTTTTAAAAATGGTTAGAGTTAGATGGGGAGAAGATGGGTGCACATCTTGCACCGAGGCAGCGTCGAGGGGATTCAAATCAAACGGGGGAAATGCGTTTCTTAAAAAAAAAAAAGGCTGCAGTAATTTCCAGCTCTCTGCGCTGAACTGAACCTCTAATTTCTCTAAATCGGTTTTTGACCATTTTTAAAGGCTCAAACTTCAGGACCCCTTATATTTCTGGGGGACCCCTTAAATTTAGTTTTTGCAGTCCTTAAAGGGTCCTGAAAAATGTAATGGGACTCCTCATATTTTTGAGCCAGTGCTACCCCTGCTCTCATATCTGCCCATTGTTGAGATTTGGTTCACATTATAGCGCACTCTATTAGTTCATCACCCGGAAGTTAAACGTAAACTGTCAATCATTCGTTGTGAATGAATATTCAGCCATGACTATTCATGACCTCACACGATGCGATCGTCACGATCCGGCGTCCTTCCCAACTGATCTGATTACGATATTCATAAAATGCCAATAACGCCACGCCCTCCTCTGTCACTGCCAGAAGAAGCCATCCACAATTTTTATTTTTTGTTCTACGTAAATTAATTTCAAAAAACCAATTCTGAATGTTTCGTGTCATATAAGAACTAAATTCTGCCATCATCAAAGCAAATCAGTTTTATTATAAATCACAATCAGCTTTTCTTACCATTGATGTACTATTTCTATGCCATAAATCATGTTTTGAGCCGATAAAAACCACCGCGTCTCATGTCGTCTGATTTGCTACGACCATGATAGTGCGCCCCGTATAAAACCTTAACCCGTGAATTTGGTTTTAGTAGGCGAAATTATGTCTGAGGAGTTACCTATCCCATAATTATATAATCCCTGACTGGTCTATCTTTAGTCAATACAATTATACAAGTATGTACATGTATGTTCATCGGTTAAGCATGAGCGGGAAGTTTGACTATGAATAACGTTGCGAGGTTTTAGAACTAACGGGAAATAAAATTGGGCTGTCGAGGACAATCAAACTTGCCTACTAGTTGTTGGACAATTCAGTCATGAATGATTAGTTCAATAGTTAAATGTTCTCACTTGGAGGCGCTGTCGTTAATGTCCCTAGTATATCACTTGTGACGTACACACATCCGTAAAATAACGTCAAAATACTGTTAAAATATCATCAAAACTAATAAATTAACGAAAAATTATATTTTACGGTTTGCTGTATTTTATCGGTGGAATACTGGCAGCTGGAACTCCGGTATTATACCGTTAAAAACGGGCTTTTTTCTAAGAGTGCGGTGAGGGAGGTGTGCTTCCTGCGGATCTCTCAGAATAGGTAGACATTGGCTCATTGGGATATAGAAGTGTGTAGGTACTAGATTACAAGATTTCAGCGTTCTCGGGATCCACTGTGAGTATGTCAAGTAACAAATTGACGAGCATTGGTGTCATGTTATTTCATTACAGCTACAACAACATACTCACGTGGCAAAATGAATACAAGCTTCAACACCATTGCAATCAAATTAACAAGATACAAAATCCCATCATTTTCCAGGTCTGAGAAACATTTTTTTCTTAACATGCTTTCTTCTGCATGTGGTTGCCTGAATTAGAAAATCAGGTAAGATTACGCCGTGTGGAAAACTTCGCAATCTGAGGATATCCACTCTGAGATCTTCGCAATCTGAGAATCTCTACAATGGCGGTATGTGGGCAGTCAATACGTAATAAGTGGGAGAATTGTGTGACTTTGTATGTAAAGAAGTATTACGGATCAAAATGAGGTTTCTGGCTACTAGTATAAGGAGCTATAAGGAGAATACCGTATCGTGCACATGGATATTTTAGTCTCACTTATACCCGACGGTGGCATTTAACTTTCTTATAAAGCATTGCATGGTAAGATTGGCTTAATCTCATGTCAAAAAATATGGTACAGACTGTATTCTTTATTAATAGACATAAGCTTCTCAATTTCCTTTGGGTGCGTTTTGATATAACTAAAAGCTTTTCAGTGCGGACAATGGACCGACCGGTGGTCAATTAGCGCATAAATGTCTCCCCGCAAATATGCATTGCGTTGGCCTTAAATGTATTAGATGTGAGTGTGTCCACTGGAAAAGTCATAAGAATTGATGGTAGTGACTCATTGTCTGTACAATTCGTATTGGTATCCATGTCTTAGTTTTAAACTTATTTCAGAACTACAATTATAATAATTATTCTAATTTCAGTAACTATCTACTAGAGCTTAGACCAGCATTTGAGAACCAACCAAAACGGCTTCAGGGTAGGAAGTACAACAGCGTGCCACATACTAGCACTGAGGAGTGAGGAGGCTCATAGAAGGAGTCAAGGCCAACAATCTAATCACCTACATTGATTTTAGAAAGGTCTTTTACGCTATCCACCGTGGCAATATGCTAAATATCCTGCAAGCATATGGAATACCAAAGCAGGTCGTCAAAGCCATCGGAGGAATGTATGAGAACACCATGGCTAAGGTGATCTCTCTCGATGGAGAGACCGCACAGTTTGACATCTTGGCGGGAGTTCTACAGGGAGACACACTCGCCCCATATTTGTTTGTGATTGTGCTGGACTTTGCCTTGAGGATGGCCACATAAAGAAGAGAAGAAGAGCTAGGTTTTCATCTTGACATGCGTGAAAGTAGGCGGATAGGGCCAGAGGTGGTGACAGACTTTGACTTCGCTGATGACATCGCATTGTTGTCAGAGACATTTCAGCAAGCACAAGATCTGCTGCAAAGAGTTGGGTCATCAGTAGCAAAGATCGGTCTGAAAATGAATGCTGGCAAGACAAAGTTCATGTCATACAACAAAAGTCAGAAGGGATCTATATAGACAAAGGATGGTACCAAGTTGGATGAGGTACAAGATTTTAAATATCTTGGTGTCTGGATGTACAGCAAAAGACATTAAACAACGCAAAGCGGCGGCATGGAAAGCATGTAGTAAAATGACCAAAATATGGAAGTCAACTCTCGTTTGGAAATTCAAACTTCGCCTATTTGCCTCTACGGTAGAGTCGGTTCTGTTATATGGTTGCGAAGCTTGGACCATCACTCCCAAGTTACTGAAAGCGCTCGATGGTTGCTACACCAGCATGCTGAGAGCAGTACCCAATGTCAAACATGGTAAAAGAAAAGCCGGGAACACCTGTTCTGAAATTCATTGACTTACTCAAGCAAGATACAGGATTGGAGACATGTAACATAAAGACAAGACAACAAGATCCTGCTCAACAGAATTAGAGATCATGTCGACCCCATCTTGAGGAATAACCAGGCTGGCTTTCGCCCTGACAGAAGCTGTGCTCAGCAAAAACACATACTGAGGAGGATCATGGAAGGGTTTAAAGACCAGCAGCTACCTCTCACAGTCACATTCATAGACTTCAAGAAAGCCTTCGACTCCATAAACAGGAAAGTTATTTTTGCAGTACTGCGACATTACGGAATCCCAAAAGCTTTAGTTGACGCTATAGGTGTACTGTACAACAACTCGAGAAGTGCTGTGATGGTCGATGGCAGTAGCTCTGATCCTTTCGCTGTCTCCACTGGAGTGCTACAGGGTGACGTTCTGGCTCCATTCCTATTTGTGATATTGGTAGACTACCTATTGACGAAGACCACATCTGATCTTGACTCACGAGTTGTGGCACATCCACGTCGTTCGAGGCGTCATCCTGCCATTGTTCTCAACGACTTAGACTTTGCTGATGACATTGCCTTACTCGAGCCAACAATTCCACGAGCCCAGACGCAGCTGACAGAAACTGCTGCAGCAGCAAAAGACCTCGGCCTCTACATTAGCGTATCTAAAACAGAGTACATGACTGCCAACTGCAATCCTCACCCGACACTTCAGGTCTATGGGGATACCATCAACCATGTGACTGATTTCAGGTATCTTGGCTCTATGATGGCATCGGTGCAAGTGATCTTAAAAGACGCAAGGCATTAGCATGGTGCGCATTTTGGAAGTTAGAACGCCTCTGGAGGAGCCCTCAAATAGGTATCATAACAAAGATGAAATTATTCAATACCACCTGTGTGACTATCTTACTGTATGGATGTGAATTCTGGGTGATATCCCAAGATATGGAATGCAAAATAAATGCCTTCGCTACCTCTTCCTACAGGATAATGCTAAACATCAAGCGCATGGATCATGTCCCAAACACCACAATTTATGACATGACCAAGACAGAGCCTCTTATCCACCGTGTAAAGCGCCGCCAGCTGAGATTCCTTGGCCATATACTCCGTCTCCCTGATGAAGAGCCAGCTAAAAAGTATGCCACCTACGCACCAACACATGGCCGAAGGAGACCTGGTCGTCCTTGCACAACATATCTGACATATATAAAACGCTTACTAGGGGACAATGAAGGCATGATTGAAGATCGACAGATTGTCACTCTTGCTCAAGACCGTCGTGCATGGAAGAAACTTGTGGTCGCCTGCTCTGCAGCCGAAGGATGATGATGAACATAAAGACAGCAATGAAGGACCGAAAATTGTGAAGAGCCATCGTAGATCGGGGACACCACCCGAGTTAAGTAGTACGCAACTATCTACCGAAAGTAATACATTAGTAGTACAAGAGGCTATTATATATTTCCTCAATTTCCTTTGGGTGCGTTTTTTAAATATTACTCAAAAACCTTTTCAGTACGGGAATGGACTGACCGGTGGGCAATTTGAAAGTGAAAATAGCGCATGAATGTCACACGCAAATAAATTTGATTGAAATATAGCAATTATTTTATTTGTAATAGCGTAGCTCTTTTTCCTTCGTGGTATATTCAAAATGTTTTGTGAACGAATCTGCGAACTTGGTTCCAAACCACTGGGACTCACTCTGCAGTATGTGTTATACAATAACATCAATGTTCCATTTACTTTCATTAGTACATGCATTTCGTTACTAAAACCTTTGTCCGCTTAAATGAATAAATGAAGAAAATTAATGAATATGGATGTGGATCTTCTATAGTACTAAATAATATTTTGTCATTATCAATCAAAAGAATTGTATTTGTCTTTAATAACTATTTGGCCGCATGACTTGATCAACTTAACTGACAGTATCCTTTTGTAACTGCTTTCTGTTTTAATTGATTACATTCAATAAAGCACGTAATTCCGAATCAAGGACATCGTATTTACGTTGGTCCAGTATGGTTGATTTAATAATGCATCCTTTGGTCATCAGTTAATCACTCTTGCTTAAGTTAATGCATGGTAATTTTTTTTTTTAAATCGAATTATGCTTTTACTTCAACTATGTAGGGGAGGTTGGGGCAACTGGTCCGGTTAAGCATATTTCATGATATACGTATAAGATTAAAGCTCGTATAAATATTTATGGAATTGCTATGAAAATATCACCCATGTAACTGTTTACATATAAAATATAATCAATGTTTAAAAAGATCTAAAGAAAAGGCCATTTACCACTTACTGAAAACATTACCTGGCACGGACCAGTTACCCCATCATTGGGGCAACTGGTCCTATATGTTCCAACGGTTAGAATACACAGAAATCAGTGAATGACAACACGGGAACTAGGAAGTATTTTCTTTACAAACACATTTCCATGTTATTTAATATGTAAAAAGGATACATGTCTCATGAAACCCATGTTTTATACAGTTTTCGTGGTTAACGTGTAAATAGCAGTATGCTAATGGTGTGCAAAGCAAGCGAATTTTTCGACTGCACATTTATTAGATAAAACGGTATGAACCTAGTTAAATGGTTACATGGTTGTGATATTCAGATGCCCCATACATTTGTCTATATATACTCTTTTCTTTAATGATTTTATTTACTTCATATAATCATCATTTAGTACAAACCATCTTGAGATTTCGCCAGCTTTTCATGTTACAGGGGAAGTTAGTCAATATGACAATGATGACCCAACGGTTAATATACACAAAAAGCAGTGGATAAAATAAATAAATCATGATGTTTCGTCATTGCAAATACCTTTACCGACACCATTCAAAATAATAATAAAGATGTAATTCATAATACCGAGGTTTTAAACCATTCTAAAGCAATGTCATGTCATATTGTAATCCTTCAATAGCAGAAATAGTGGTATTAGACCCAAAATGCCCCAAAATGTCTAAGAACTATAAAGAATGTGAATTATTTCATAATCTATTCACATTTTAATACCGAGTCATGTTTTATTGAAACTAACAACTAACTTTCAAAATGAATTTTACAATTTTGATTTTAAGTTTTTGCAGGCGGACCAGTTGCCTTTTCAAAATGAATTTTACAATTTTGATTAAGTTTTTGCAGGCGAACCAGTTGCCCCATACCCCTTCGGACCACTTGCCCCAACAAATTACTTCGCACTTTGTCGAGATGAAACATTATTCAAACACGCCTGTGACGTAATAAATTTTACGCCAAAATGTTTTAAAACATACCACCATTTGTCATAATAATCAATAACTCAATACATTTCAGAAAAAAGGCAAAACTGCATTTTTGTTTTTAGCCATTACACAGATTTCTGCAGCCAGCGAATATCTTTGAATTCGCAAATATTACGGCTTTCGGGTCCTACAAGTAGAAGAGTGTCTTTAGATAAAATTATAAATGGTGTACTTTGTTATTTGCAAATTCATAAACTATAACTCTAATAAATGAATACCCGTGATAATGATTTAAGTTGAAGCATTCTTTAAATGATAATAGTGATCGCAAATCCAAACTACCAATGTCCCATGTTAGCAATACATTTTTTACCCAATATTGTGCTAAACATCGATTTCGTAAAATAACATTTTACACATGCAATAGTTTACTATTGAATTCCGAGATTTACACTCTGGAAGTGTAGAAAAGTGCCCGTAATTGGGTAAAACATGATTTGACACCATGAAAGTATAAGATTGTTGGGTAAAAATGTACACAACAAGAATGTGCATAATGTAGTGTAAAGTGTTACACATTAAAAGGGTAAATTGCCTTCACATAATTATTGGGTAAAGGAAATTTACCCAATTTATGTGTACCAAAAGGACACAAGTGTTGGGTAAAACCTTTTCACAACCCCGGTTGTGTAAGTGTTACACAGAATTGGGTCAAAATAGGGAACATGGTCGTTTTGGGGTAAAAATTTACCCAACGATAACTTTGTTGGGTAAAATGTCTGTGTAGAAAGCCGCGTTACCGATCGATGTAACTATTGTCCAGACAAGGTAAAGTATACTATGCGTGTAGCCGGGGCGTGTAGTAGTGTCGCGAGAGCACATTATTATCAAGGTCGACTTTTCAATGGTTTGCCGGCAACCTGACCTTCACATATCGGTCTCCCTTAAGATAATATAGCATTATAATTTACTAGTTTCATTATATTTATGCTTTTTCATGCCAATCTCAACATTTACTAACTAATTTCAGCAATTTCTTTCATATTTAGTCATATAAAATAGTTTATATTAACACAAAACATTTGCATAGATCAACTACTTCGCTAGCACAGTGGATCGGCGTCAGTCTTAAAATACAAAGGTTGTGGGTTCGAGCCCTGGTCCGGTCAAGTTAAGGTAAGTTCTTCTAAAAATCTTTAAATCCGTGGATACTATAATTGCGAAAGAAAATTAGAATGCAAATATGACACCCAAAATGGCTTAAAATATATACCTTCATTTTTTTTAAATTAATTTATGTGTACCAAAAATGACTCAAGTGTTGGGTAAAACCTGTTGTGTAAAGTGTTACACATAATAGGGAACTTGGTCGTTAGGGGTAAACATTTACCCAACGATTGATGGGTAAAATTTTCAATGTGTTGTGTAAGACCCTACACAACCACTGTTGTGTTCATTTTTACCCAACAAACAACCATGTTCCCTTTTTACCATCCTGAAGTGTAGTATTTTACCCAACATTGCTTATTTTTTTCTAAGAGTGTAAGCGTTATTTTACGGTCATTTCAACCACAACCTATGGTTTTAATCATATTTCGGAAAGTCCCTAAGCATACTACAATATAGCCCCCATCAAATGTAATGTGCACCTAGCATCTTAAGACGACTGCAGGCCTATCGCCCATACTATCTGTGAATTTTCAATCAGTCACTCAAGGAGTTGGCTTCAAAGATCTGGAGAATATCACATGTGTAAATACCCTAAAGTTACAAATGTTTTGGATTGTAGAAGGTAAGGATATATGTCAAGTTTCAACAAAAGTCGTACTGTTCAAAAGAAAGCAGTATGCCCATACAATTACAAAATCCTTCATTTCGGATCACTTGCCCCACGGACCAGTTGCCCCATATTCCCCTACAGGCGCGGTCATCGTCTTGGTCCAAAGTTCAATTTGGAGTATAGATTTGTGAAGTCAATACTTATATTCGCGGTGTTATCGTAGATTCAGGTACTTTGGCCGCAATACCATTAAAGGTAAGGTACTATCTTTCAAGTGAGGGGAGGCAATGATTCGAAATATTAAATCTGATCATTGACACATATGGTTGCTCAAGTGCGTTTATCCAGAGACGGGATGAAAAGTAGGGATGATCGTCTCTATTGAAATTGTGTAGAAATGTGTGCTATATCTGTCTCGCTCACACCTGTTTGACTCGCAGATTTGAAAAGCCTAGTATTCAATTGTATGTGTTTATGATGCTAATAAAGAGATGTGAAATAAAAATGCATTGTTAACTCAATTTAGTGGACAATAATGTATGAAATTAAATATTACATTAATGTTATGCTTTTAGAAATGTTTAGATACACTTCTCGTAGTGTATGATAGATAATGTATTCGCAACAGTGCATTCGTAGTTGATCACTCTCGTCCTTTCTGTGTGCGCCGCCCATGCTCTCGTGCACGAATGCGTGAATGATGGATAATGTATATGTCAACAGTGCATTCATAGTTGATCGCTCTCGTCCTTTCTGTGTGCGCCGCCCTTGCTCTCGTGCACGAATGCGTGAATGATAGATAATGTATATGCCAACAGTGCATTCATAGTTGGTCGCTCTCGTCCTATCTGTGTGCGCTGCCCTTGCTCTCGTGCACGAATGCGTGAATGATATATAGATAATGTAAATGCCAACAGTGCATTCATAGTTGATCGCTCTCGTCCTTTCTGTGTGCGCCGCCCTTGCTCTCGTGCACGAATGCGTGAATAATATATAGATAATGTATATGCCAACAGTGCATTCATAGTTGATCGCTCTCGTCCTTTCTGTGTGCGCCGCCCTTGCTCTCGTGCACGAATGCGTGAATGATATATAGATAATGTATATGCCAACAGTGCATTCATAGTTAATAATCGCTCTCGTCCTTTCTGTGTGCGCCGCCCTTGCTCTCGTGCACGAATGCGTGAATGATGGATAATGTATATGCCAACAGTGCATTCATAGTTAATAATCGCTCTCGTCCTTTCTGTGTGCGCCGCCCTTGCTCTCGTGCACGAATGCGTGAATGATGGATAATGTATGCCACCAGTGCATTCATAGTTGATCGCTCTCGTCCTTTCTGTGTGCGCCGCCCTTGCTCTCGTGCACGAATGCGTGAATGGTATATAGATAATGTACATTATATGCCAACAGTGCATTCATAGTTAATAATCGCTCTCGTCCTTTCTGTGTGCGCCGCCCTTGCTTCAGTTTTCAGTTTCAGTTTTCAGTTTCAGTTTATTTTACCAACATCACATAATATTAAACAAGTCAAAAGCAATGGCGGGAAAACCAAAAAGAGCAGAGCTCGATAATTATGGTCACCCAATAGTTGTGTTACAGGAATACATAAATATAGTTATACCTTAAGTTTACTATCAACATGACGGGTACAAACAAAGGACAGGACAGGATTTATGCAAGACAGAACCGGACAGGACAAGTGCAGACAAACACAAACGTTGGCAGAGATGATGGCAATTAGATAAATTACAATAATTATGTATACATGAAAAATAGGTTACGTACTATACAATGGAACAAAGAATTACTTATAATTTGATAAAAGAAAGCATTTATAATTTGTCTTGAATATGTTGATAGATTTTGCATTCCTGAAGTCATCAGTAATATTATTCCAATGCAAAGGGCCTTTTCTTTTGACTGTATTTCTTGCTAAGTCATATTTGAAATTATGCGGACGATATAGTGACGAAATACGGGTAGGGTAATTGTGAATTGATCTGTTTAGTGTGAAATAATCTGCAAAAATATTGGGAAGGTTATCTGAAGAATAGTTGTACATAAATAAACCGAGAATAAAGCTATGAATATCATAAATTGTCAAGGTTTTAAACTTTTTGAATAACGGAGGGGTATGTTCAAGCCAGTGTTAATTTGAGCAGATTCTCATAATTCGTTTCTGTTTGAGGTGAATTTTGTGAAATTTGGTATTATTAGAATCTGCCCAAATTATGTTACAATAATATAGGTGTGGTAAAACCAGAGTATTATATAAGGTAAAAAGTGTTTTGGAGGGGAGAATGTCCCTGAGACGATACAGAATACCACAATATTTTGAAAGGATGTTAGTAACATTTGAGGTGTGGTTTGACCATGTTAAAGATTCATCTAAAAGAACACCCAGAAATTTGGTATGGGAAACTCTAGAAAGCTTTACTCCATCAATACATATGTTAAGGTCATCATTGTTGTACATTCGATTACGGTGTCTATTTTTAAACATAATATAATTAGTTTTATTAATGTTTAATGACAGCTTGTTAGCTTTGAACCATACAGAGAGATTGTCTAATTCATGGTTTACAATAGTGATCAAATCAGGAGATTGGCATGTGAAACTGAAACCAAATTGATTATAACGTTCAAGAAAACCATATAATCTTTTGTGAATAATTCTTTCAAAGATTTTGGAGAAAACAGGTAAGACTGATATGGGACGATAATTAGTACAGAAAGTAGAATCGCCAGATTTATAAATGGGAACAACACGGGCAATCTTAAGTTCATCTGGAACAACACCAGAAGTAATCGACAAATTAAAAACATGACATAATGGGGTTTTAATTGAGTTAATTACAGCCTTAACAATATCGGGTTTGATGTCATCAAACCCACTACTAGTTCCAGATCTAAAAGAAGAACAAATATCGATGACTTCCGCATTATCGGTTGGAGATAGGAAGAGTGAATTCATTGGTGAAGGAGCTGAAGTGAGGAAGTCATCGAAAGTTGTTGGAGTTGAAGGAATATTGTTAGCTAAATTAGGACCGATATTAACAAAGAAATCATTTAGACCGTCAGCAATTTGTTGAGGATCAGTAACGCCTGAGTCATTGATGATAAAAGAATCAGGCAAAGTCTTCTTTTTTTTATTTCCTAAAATGTCATTCAGAACTCCCCAAGTCTTTTTGAGATCATGTTTATGTACATCCAGTAAATTACAAAAATGATTTTTTTTCGACGCACGAATAAGAGAAGTGAGCTTATTCTTATAATGAGACAGTGCAAGTTTGTTTGCAGCGGTCGGAGATGATTTATATTTTCGATAGAGCTTATCTTTCCTACTAATAGACTTAAGGATGGCTTTGGTGATCCAAGGTTTGTGAGGAACACCTTTAGCTCTCGAAACTCGCTTGCGTTGTAATGGAAATGATCGATTATATAAATTAACAAACTTGGTAGCAAATTTAGAATAAGAACTTTTAGGCGAGTCATCATTCATGATAATATCCCAGTTAGTTAGATCAAGTTGATTTTTAAAACCATTGATATTGCATTGATTAAAAGAACGACTGTTGATAAACTTAGGAGCGTGTTCATGAATCTGGATAGCATCTGTTATCTGAAAGACGGGATAGTGATCAGTGATGTCATTAACAAAAATGCATGATTTAATTTGTTTATTGAGTACATTTGTAAAAACATTATCAAGAATAGTCGCAGAAGTATCAGTAATACGTGTTGGACGGTCTATAAGGGGATACATGTCATGAGAATAAAAGTTATTAACAAAATCATTGACCTTACTGTCTGTATCATATTGAAGAATGTCAAGGTTAAAGTCACCAGAAATGTAACACAATTTATTTTCAACTAAAATACGATCTAAACATTTGGACAAATCAGAGTTGAAGACGTCAACATCAGTACGGTGAGCACGATAAATATTACCTATAATAACATTTTTAGAATAGGGAGAAATAATTTCTACAAACACTGATTCGGAATGATCAATGTCATTACCTTGATATTGTATCAAATTTAAATCAGATCGATCTTTAAAAGAAAGTGAGTTGTGTATGTATAGGGCAGAACCGCCGCTTTTCCTATATATTTTTACGAGGCACACTAAGCATATTATAGTTTGGAATATCGATAACATTGGAGTTATCTTCCTTAAACCAGGTCTCCGAGAGGGCAATAACTGAAAAGGTGATGTTTAAATTTGAAATGAATACATTGATGAGATCCTGATTTTTATTGAAACTACGGACATTTAAATGCAATATAGAAAACCCAGATTTGAAAGATAATTTGAGATCATGTGACGGATCGAACACATAATTACAGGTATTTGAAACACCGAGACTTTGTAAATAATCATGTGAATGGTCATTTAAACCAATTTCAAACAAGAAAGGGTTGAATTTTAAATCCAAGAATTTATTGTAATCATGACAGTTATTGAAATAACGTATTGTAAATAAAAATTCACCGTCATCAATAATTTGATTGAAAGGAAAAATATCGCAAGAACATTTAAAACAGAACCAATTTTTATCTTCAGAATTGGCATTAACACAACTTTTATGATATGAAGATCTGCAATAATTACATTGTATAGCATTTTTACTCAGATTATAAATACACTTATGACATGTGTTACATTTAACCATCACAACGCCAACATTGCTCTCGTGCACGAATGCGTGAATGATATATAGATAATGTATATGCCAACAGTGCATTCATAGTTGATCGCTCTCGTCCTTTCTGTGTGCGCCGCCCTTGCTCTCGTGCACGAATGCGTGAATGATATATAGATAATGTATATGCCAACAGTGCATTCATAGTTGATCGCTCTCGTCCTTTCTGTGTGCGCCGCCACTTGCTCTCGTGCACGAATGCGTGAATGATGGATAATGTATTCGCCAACAGTGCATTCATAGTTGACAATCGCTCTCGTCCTTTCTGTGTGCACCGCACTTGCTCTCGTGCACGAATGCGTGAATGATAGATAATGTATTCGCCAACAGTGCATTCTTAGTTAATAATCGCTCTCGTCCTTTTTGTATGCACTGCACCGCCCTCGTTCTCATGCACGAATGCGTGAATGATAGATAATGTATTCGCCAACAGTGCATTCTTAGTTAATAATCGCTCTCGTCCTTTTTGTATGCACTGCACCGCCCTCGCTCTCATGCACGAATGCGTGAATGATAGATAATGTATGTATTCGCCAACAGTGCATTCATAGTTGATAATCGCTCTCGTCCTATTTGTGTGCACCGCACTTGCTCTCGTGCACGAATGCGTGAATGATAGATAATGTATTCGCCGACAGTGCATTCATAGTTGATAATCGCTCTCGTCCTTTTTGTGTGCACCGCCCTCGTTCTCATGCACGAATTCGTGAATGATAGATAATGTATTCGCCAACAGTGCATTCGTAGTTAATAATCGCTCTCGTCCTTTTTGTATGTACTGCACCGCCCTCGCTCTCATGCACGAATGCGTGAATGATAGATAATGTATTCGCCAACAGTGCATTCAAAGTTAGTAATCGCTCTCGTCCTTTTTGTATGTACTGCACCGCCCTCGCTCTCATGCACGAATGCGTGAATGATAGATAATGTATTCGCCAACAGTGCATTCGTAGTTAATAATCGCTCTCGTCCTTTTTGTATGTACTGCACCGCCCTCGCTCTCATGCACGAATGCGTGAATGATAGATAATGTATTCGCCAACAGTGCATTCATAGTTGATAATCGCTCTCGTCCTATTTGTGTGCACCGCCCTCGTTCTCATGCACGAATGCGTGAATGATAGATAATGTATTCGCCAACAGTGCATTCGTAGTTGATAATCGCTCTCGTCCTTTTTGTATGCACTGCACCGCCCTCGCTCTCATGCACGAATGCCAACAGTGCATTCTGTATTAGATAAAGGACGAATAGCAGACCATCAGCAATAATAATGGGCGCCCGGCTAGCCTCTTTTACAGGTGAGGCCGCTTGCAAAAGGGCGCGCCGGCGACCAATATTATTGCTGATGGGCTGCTATGAGGGGTTTATCTTTCATACACGTCGAAACACCGTATCTATACACATAAAGATGATAAATTATAATTCGTAATTTACAAATTGGGCAATGGATCTTGGAATCGTTTGTTATAATGTTGACATCGCTAGATATTGCAAGAGACTATCAAATAAAGTTGGTCTGGTGCTTAGTCCCCCATGACGCACTAACATAATACCATTACCTTCAGACCCAGCTTAAAGTTAACTATCCATGAACTAGTTACAAACACTGTATAACGAATTCAATATTACTGAGTGCAAGGGAGCGTGTTGAGGAATAAAAAAAAACTCGTCTGATTAAGAGTTATACTTGAATGCACGAGTGAGCGTTTTAAATATCTATAATAGTTGACTATCTTTGATGAACCTTCAAGGATGAACAAAAACTACCACCAGCAGAAGGTATTATATAAATATTAGATTGGTTCAATAAAATGATTTGTCCTCTGGCTTAAGCAAGTAGATTATTTGACCCAAGAGCTACTTTAGTTATATAATGTGGTACAGCACAAACTTAATAGTTGATATAAAGGAATTAGCATGATCTGCAGTTGTTTTAACTGATCGGTCAGGTGTATCAGTTTGCCATCAGCTTTCATCAGGATAACATCACATTGGTTCATCGTCTGATGATCCAATGTTATACCATCGCCGATAATAAGGACTACGCATTTGTATGTTTGGATACACTTGAAAAATGCCTATTTTTTACAGTACATGTTCATGTGACTTGACAAGAAAACTAAGAGAATGTGAGTTATCTATGATTTTGTATCATATTCTAGGCGTGCCAAACTATTATATTACACATATTTTAGATTTCAGCGTCTTCTCAGTTGCGTATAGATTTATACGAAAATAAAATAATAATATCATGACCGCTACGTAAGACGTATAATGTAATTAACCCCCAGTCACAACCTTTGCCCTCCCTGTCAGCTCACCAATAAGCCCTACGCATTTGGACCCCAACCAATCGAAAAAGTTTATTTTTAATATTAAAATTACATACATTTAGTTTAAATAGTTTAAATTCAGTTTATTAAATTAGAATGATTGATTTTCACAGATTGAAAGAGTAAATGTCTATAATACTCTATGCCTTAAAATCTTGCTGGTCATTTCCCGTAGACTTACACGTACACCCGTGGACAAAGATATTTTGGAGAGATTCTCTTCAAATAGATATTATTTAGCCGCCATAGCATTATTAACAATGTGATTTTCAGCATAGATGGCCAAGATTATATTTTTGAGGAATATGCAAAAAGAATTAAACCAAATCCCATAATTTTGAAAAATATAGCTTTGAAAAACTGTCAACGTTTTATTGAACCCCACTGTATATAGACTCGGACAAACTAGCTCTAATTAAATTAACAAAGACCTTAATAATACACTGTCGCGAGCCCGGTCCCTCTCGCATTCAAATGTAAATATGTCAATATCTTGATTACTACTGTAACAAATGCAATAGAAACGAGGGATGCATTTTAATTACCATAAAATAATAACTTTTTAACTCAAACGATAAACATTTTTAAGAGATATAATGGCATTGAATGGACCATCATGATAAATTCAACAAATCTAAAAACATCCAATTATATTTAATCATACGGGTAGGCAATATATGCGAAGGGGTGGGGAAGGTGTCCCCTTCCTTTAAACCATTTTTCAAAGCACATAAACATCAACAATCACAAGCAATGATTACGTCACCATTACAACAAGGGGAAACGCCCCACCCCTTCTAATGTCGAAACAAGTACACCTCGTATGACTTTCTAACACGACTTTTCTTGGGGTTTTTCAAGAACGACGCATACACTCTATATTGTTTAAACGTTAAGAGTGACACCGCCCTCTATAGTTTGTTTCAACGTGAAGACTGACGACCGCCAACGGCCGCCCTCTAGTGACATAATAATAATAATAAAATAATAAAACCGCATTTATATAGCGCTTTACGAAACACCTCAAAGCGCTTAACAAACATAAAAGAACAATATACAATGTAAATCAAAAATGTTTATAATCTAGTCAACTGGACTTTTATTGTTTGGCGACAGTTTCACATCCTATCCCGGATGTATCGTCAGGCCGACTGATGTTCTAGTGGCTTTGCTTGACCCGTGACGGGGTCAAGGAGTTCAAACGTCGAGGGATCTTGTTGACCGCTGGAGTGTAGGCCCCCGCTAGGTTGTGACGTAGGCCCCCTCCTCTGTTGAGAGTTGGCTCCTCTCGCTTCACATACACTGCTTCCTTATCCCCTCTTTCGAACCACCGCGATTCGCGGTCCAAGATCAGAACCTCCTTATTGTCAAATGTGTGATGGGTGCTGTTGAGATGAGTCGGCCTGACGATACATCCGGGATAGGATGTGAAACTGTCGCCAAACAATAAAAGTAAGTCCAGTTGACTAGATTATAAACATTTTTGATTGATTTTAACTACCTGGATGACTGACAACATTCATAAACATAATATACAATGTACACATGAATTTTAAAAAAAACGCATAAAACTAAGACAAGGAAAAAACAAAAACTACTACTTAATGTAAGAATGTTCTGACAGATTGAAAAGATGAGTCTTCAGTGCAGTCTTGAAGCATCCGATAGATTTGATTATGCGGATGGTCGTTGGTAGTTGATTCCACAGCTTTGGTGCCGCGGAGGAAAACGAACGATCACCGTATGTTGCAGTATGTATAGCTTTGACAGAAGGGGGCTCTAATAACTTGCCTCCCGCTGTTGATGATCTTAAGTTCCTCGCGGGAGTGTGGATAGTCAGCATGTATGTATTGCGGTGCAAGTCCATTAATAGCCTTAAACACGAGTAACAAGATCTTGAACTTGGTTCTCTTACTGATGGGCAGCCAATGCAACTGACGGAGAACAGGTTTCATGTGGACGTGGCCTCGAACACCGGTGACAAGCCTTGCAGCGGCGTTTTGCACTCTTTGGAGTCTGTCAATTTCATTCTGAGGAAGACCATACAATAAACTGTTACATGAGTCAAGTCTTGAGCTCACATAGGCGTGAACCAAAGTTTCTGCTGACGCTTTGTTCAGGTAAATTCTGAGTTTGCCAATATTGTAGAGAGCAAACGAAGCACCGCGGCAAACACTACTCACATGTTTATTCATGGTAACATGATCGTCGATGACAACACCCAGATTACGTGCAGACGATGAGGTTGCGACAGCTGCTTCGCCGACACGAAGAGACGGAATTTGTGTGGTAGAGGTGAATCGCAAAGTTAGATGAAGGACTTCTGTTTTATTGTCATATAGCATCAGCTGATTTGTCATCATCCAACTTCTGTCCGAAATGCACTTTTCAAGTCGAGATATAGCGATGTCCTGCTCGTGATCATTGAAACCAAAATAGACCTTGGTGTCATCCGCATAAATCATGCACTTTAGACCATGTGACGTGATTATGTCCTCAACTGGGGCAGAATAAAATGAGAATGCCATTGGTCCGAAGACCGATTTTTGAGGCGCACCCCGATGAACTTGCTTCCAATCTGATCGTACACCGTCTATAACAACACATTGTTGCCGCTCTTTGAAGTATGATGTCATCCAACGGAGTGCGGTGCCTGTGATACCAAACGTGTTTGAAAGCGTTTAAGCAGAACAGAGTGGTCAAGCGTGTCAAACGCCGCTGAGAGATCTAACAGCACTAGAATGACGTGTTGATGATCGTCAACAGCCCGCAGGATATCATTTGTAACACTGACGAGCGCCGTCTCAGTACTGTGGTATTTGCGATATGCTGATTGGTGATTTGCATTTAAATTGCGTAATTCCTTACCATGCATTAGGGCCATAATTTCACGAGTCTAGTGCTACGCCTAAACCAATAACGTCGTCGAAAACAGCACCTCACTGTGTATGATTTTGGGATTAATGACGAAAAAACAAACTACATGTAGTTGCTGACAGAAAACGTCCCCGTTGATCAGCAAACGTCCCCGTTGATCAGCTTATTTAAAGTTTTGAGTAAAATAAATCTCTACATACATCTTGATTATGATTATATTGAGTATATACAGTGCATAATCGATCACCTTTATTAACTCGTATCACTTGAAGAAACTGACATGAAAATTGAAAGTGATTCGAGTTCTTCTTGATTTCCGCATGCTATTGACGTGATCTGATGGTTTCTATAGTGATTCCTGCTAGACTTGATTTCTGCGTAATTATATTATATATTAGTTATTTTCTCGACACAAGAGTTATACGTGGAACTCAAATCGACTCAACAGCATGCCCAACATGACACTGGCTGCTCTCAAATCGACTCAACAGCATGCCCAATAGGACACTGGCTGCTCTCAAATCGACTCAACAGCATGCCCAATAGGACACTGGCTGCTCTCAAATCGACTCAACAGCATGCCCAATAGGACACTGGCTGCTCTCAAATCGACTCAACAGCATGCCCAATAGGACACTGGCTGCTCTCAAATCGACTCAACAGCGTGCCCAATAGGACACTGGCTGCTCTCAAATCGACTCAACAGCATGCCCAATATGACGCTGGCTGCTCTCAAATCGACTCAACAGCATGCCCAATAGGACACTGGCTGCTCTCAAATCGACTCAACAGCATGCCCAATATGACGCTGGCTGCTCTCAAATCGACTCAACAGCATGCCCAATAGGACACTGGCTGCTCTCAAATCGACTCAACAGCATGCCCAATATGACGCTGGCTGCTCTCAAATCGACTCAACAGCATGCCCAATAGGACACTGGCTGCTCTCAAATCGACTCAACAGCATGCCCAATAGGACACTGGCTGCTCTCAAATCGACTCAACAGCATGCCCAATAGGACACTGGCTGCTCTCAAATCGACTCAACAGCATGCCCAATAGGACACTGGCTGCTCTCAAATCGACTCAACAGCGTGCCCAATAGGACACTGGCTGCTCTCAAATCGACTCAACAGCATGCCCAATAGGACACTGGCTGCTCTCAAATCGACTCAACAGCATGCCCAATAGGACACTGGCTCCTCTCAAATCGACTCAACAGCATGCCCAATAGGACACTGGCTGCTCTCAAATCAACTCAACAGCATGCCCAATAGGACACTGGCTGCTCTCAAATCGACTCAACAGCATGCCCAATAGGACACTGGCTGCTCTCAAATCGACTCAACAGCATGCCCAATAGGACACTGGCTGCTCTCAAATCGACTCAACAGCATGCCCAATAGGACACTGGCTGCTCTCAAATCGACTCAACAGCATGCCCAATAGGACGCTGGCTGCTCTCAAATCGACTCAACAGCATGCCCAATAGGACACTGGCTGCTCTCAAATCGACTCAACAGCATGCCCAATAGGACACTGGCTGCTCTCAAATCGACTCAACAGCATGCCCAATAGGACACTGGCTGCTCTCAAATCGACTCAACAGCATGCCCAACAGGACACTGGCTGCTCTCAAATCGACTCAACAGCATGCCCAACAGGACACTGGCTGCTCTCAAATCGACTCAACAACATGCCCAATAGGACACTGGCTGCTCTCAAATCGACTCAACAGCATGCCCAATAGGACACTGGCTGCTCTCAAATCGACTCTACAGCATGCCCACTAGGACACTGGCTGCTCTCAAATCGACTCAACAGCATGCCCAATATGACACTGGCTGCTCTCAAATCGACTCAACAGCATGCCCAATAGGACACTGGCTGCTCTCAAATCGACTCAACAGCATGCCCAATAGGACACTGGCTGCTCTCAACTTCAGCTTGTCAGAACATTACCCTGACTCGATCATTTGTGACTCCAGCACTGATTGACTGAACCGGACTCGTGGCTCGATCCTCGGATGACTCGCTAGAATCATTAGCGACTCCTACACTGATTGACTGCACTGGACTCCTGGCTCGATCCTCGGATGACTCGCTAGAATCATTAGCGACTCCGGCATTGATTGACTCCACAACTGTACTCTTGACTCGACCCTCGGATGACTCCCTATCAGCATTTGTGACTCCTACACTGACTGACTGCACAGGACTCCTGGCTCGACTCTCGGATGATTCGCCATAACCATTTGTGTTTGGATCAGTCTTGCTTACGGATGATGTAAAGGATGTCGTATTCGTTTTAACCGTTGATTGCATGTATGGTTTGGATTTACCGGAAGCGCTAGATGTTGTGGATACCATTAATTTTCGGCGCCAAAGCTTTCCCGCGCGCCCCGTGACAACCAGAGCCATAAACACGAAGACGCCCTGCAATGAGTTGAGGATTGTGTAGATGTAATTCAGGACGATATTGGTTACAAAGATTTGCAAGAAACCCAACAGCCACGGAAGTCCCATCAAGATGGTCAGCTGTGAAAAAATGTCAAACAAAAGGATTATTTATACTAAGTCTTATCATTCATTTTATTACGCGCGCGTAGTTGTAAAGCGATTGTCAGTTCACTGGACAACTCGCGGCTACTAGCATAAAACAGGGCATTCAACACGTTCAAGTAAAATCAATTGGAAAAAAATTAATTGGAAAACGTACAATATGTTAACATACAATATGCGCTCACACCTTCCAAAAAGCCTTCTGAAACAAAACATAGTTTATGATTTGACATTTTTTGGGGAAGTGTATGCATTTCAATGGCACGTCTTACACCTAAATTGGTCGACATTTGAAACTAACATAATTTTTTCTCTTTTCTCTCGGCACAAATTGCTGACATCGACATCGGCAGGATTTGTCAATACATTGTCTGGTGGTAACGCCACTGATTGGCACAACATTGTATTAATAAGTAATATAATATAAATACCGCTTGTTTACCTTTATGTAAATAGTGGCTTCCAAAGTCAAGCGTTTGGATTTCTTTGTGCTTCTTGCAGAAGATATCTTTCGACGAAAATGCACAACAGCGTAGATGAACAGCCCAGTGTTGAAGAGGAGCAATACTCCTACAGGAGCAGCAAAACCCCACAAACTGGCAAAGCCATCGTGCCCAACGAGCCAACATATGGCGCCATTCTTTACACCGTAGATAGGGGCAATGGCGGTACAATCACAAAAGTGAAGAGTGACGCACACCGCAACAATGAGCACCGGTCCTCCCCAAGCGTAGGCTGCATATGGGGCCAAAAAGCGCATGCCATTGGATTTGTTCAGAAGGACAGTTTTGCGCGTCAGAGTTTTAGTTGTGACGAGACTTAAGGCATTCATCCAAAAGAATCCACCGAGCCACGCAAAATGATTTAGGATTGCCGATGAAATACACATATCTTTTGAAATAAGAAGTGATGGAGCCAGTATGAACATGAGCTGGGCAACGAAGAAGGCAAATAGAAAGTTCATTGTAATCTGGCCCGTTATGTTTCGTAGCTCTCTGAAGACGCAATAGCTAAGAAATGTCGCGAATGTAGCAATGAGCGAGAGGATGAAAAAGACAAAAGATATCCACAGTAATGCAGTCTCTAATTTATTAGGACCGTAATAGTTTGAATTATAGAGCAGAGAATTACACACATGTATGGTGTCATTTTCCCCATCTCGGTACTCGCCTTCTAGCAAAATTGTGCCCGATGCCTCGTGTAGAACGCTCGAGCTGTTAACAATAAATGAATATTCATCGGGGCCGAGCTTTATCTCTTTACAATCTTCATTTCCCGGACGGCATACGACTGTGGTAACATTGAGGAAGTATCCACCCTTATCAGCTCGCCAGATGTATTCGGACGTCATCCGTACAATGCCATCGCTTTGGAAGATGTTTTCGTGGGTGCGATTATTGATCTTTACGGTTAAAACGCCAAATTCAACTACATTACGTGAGCACACGTTATGAGCCGTATTATTAGAAGCGTCAGAGTCGTTTAATTCTGACATTATGGTAACTACTAAAGTTGAGACATTGCATAACGGAGAAGTCACGTGATTCACATACGTTGTGCTATTGGTAGACACTTGTAACATCGCCGCCTCCAATGTGTTTATCACAACCATGGAAAGTGCGTGGCCATTCACCATGACAACCAACACATTTCGATATGCCGTTATTTCTAAAGCAGACTCTGGTACCTCGGTCGGAGAATCTGTGTTGTTTCCAAACACAGATTCCAATAGAATTGCTTGGACACAGCCGAATGTATCGTTGCTAACGTTGCCCTCGGGACTTTCATCGGATACTGGTTGTTCGGTTATTACTGGTATCGATTTACATGTTCCCTCATCATCAAGTCTATACCCAGTGGAGCAGCTGAATATTCGACACATTTGTTGGAAATGGTCAAATATTTGTCCTGGTTGGCATTGTATGCTTCTATCACCCGAGATATCGAACAGTGTAAAAAGGTCCGCCACTGGTGGTGGAAGTGGACGTGGTGGAACTGGAGGTGGTCCTTGAAATATTAAAAGAAAAATCATGTTTAATGACTTTATATACATGTAGAACAATAAATAACACTAACGATTACGGTTTCAATCAATCAACCGAAATGGAAATGGTGCGGGATAACACCGATTCCTATATCCAATACGAACATTGTAACGAACCCACAAATGTTTGATTTAATTGTAAGAAATATTGTTTCATGGTTAATGAAACTCATGTTTACTTTGAAATTAGAAGCATAAGGCTTGAACAACTAACTGGGTCCAGGTCTTATTAATGAGTCCTCAATCTGTATATTGCCATTTATTGGCCCCTTAGCACCCCGTTTTAATTTACTTACTTCCGGCGAGGGGTTTGTCATACTGTATATAATAACAATATCCGTCTGGCTTGTCTGGTCTGTCTGCGACCAAAGGAAGTTGGAGCTGGATACTTCTATTTTCAGGGTAAACGTTATCGCACACAGCACAGAATATGTTCCGGTAAGCTTTATCGTTGACAAATATTGGGGCATAATTTGCCAAGCAGTTTTCCCTAATCTGCACATGAAGTTCGCATACCATAGGCTCAATATCTGCGTCCATGTAATAACATGAACGCGGTGCATCAGTTAACGATGGCGGTCTAACGCCAATTATGACGAAATCGTCTACAGTTTCAAGCTTCCAAACTTCGACATATTCAAGTTGCTGGGGATCTAGGAGATCCGGCTGATTACATACTGCACAGTACAAATTCCGGTACACCGTAGATCGTAGTCCGGGTGTTGGTGTGTACTGGACGGGGACGAACGTTACAGGATCTGTTAAATTTGTTTTCCCTTCACACATTTTATTTATGTAATCGCCATCCCATTGATAGGAATCACTGCAAGTACTAACCACGAAATAACCAAGCTGAAAGTGAGTCGGTATCTGACCACCACTGCGGAATAACGGAATCACTGTACACGTTTCTTCAACATTGATGATGCTAGTGGCATCAGGGCAGTTCGTATTGATCGAGAAATCAGTACAACAGTCTCTGTAACTTTGACAAAGTGGATCGCACTTACATCCTGTACGTGTAAATGTGTCCTGATTGCACTCAGAGCCACACGTATGTGAGCTTCTGTCGGGATCTGTATCAAAAGATATTGGTCATAATTATGATGTGTCATGAGTTGGAACCCCCTTTCTGTGACACAGGTAATAAAGCAGGAAAAAGAATGGAGGTTTTGCTTCTAACATTTATAGGTCGGAGTGACGTCACATGCCGTTTGCTGATGTAAACAGCAGTCTCTTCACACGGCCTCACGCGATCACTAGGAACGATCTTGTGTACGGTTTAGAGCGCAGAAACTGATGTGTTAAAACATTTTGCTTTGTTGTCAACGGCAAATGACAAAAATACCCGGATGACCGGGGCGACCTATAGCATTCAAAGGCAGCATGGGAGTATGAAAAAAGTTATAAATATTAAAAGCATATAATATTTCACAAAGGATGTGTAGAGGTAATATGGGTGAAAGATGAAAGAATGTACTAAAATTATAACTGCGGAGAGGAAATTGGCTCGTTTGTTTAGGCCTATATCTTAGATTTAAATGAACTAATATGAAAGCACTTGGTCAGGAACCTTTTGTGTTCGGTGTATATATTCAGTGCGCAAAATACCACTACATAAAATACATTTGATCTCATTGAATGTGACCTCCTTATTCCTGAAATATAACCAATTCAGTCACAAGAGTGTGAATTCCACTTTCGAACTAAAATTTGACTTTCACCAGACAAATGTTGTTATTGAGATCCCATTGATGATTGTCATTTTGCACCAATGTATTGCTTCAAATGCATCTCTTATATTAACTATCTGTTTGTAATAGATTACGGATGAAAATGTCTTACGTTCAATTCATTCTTGATTTTAACATTACGCATGTTTAGATTTGATAGATGTTATTGATTATGTTCAATTATTCTCTGAATGACAATTATACACAAGATAAGTCATCAACACTTGAAAAGTAGCCAAAGCCGAATTTGATATATCTTGTTTGATTTGCCATAATTTCTTAACAAAACCTCCAAATTAGACAGAAGAAAATTCTTATGATGGTATATGAAAGATCATAGTATATAATCATTACTTTTTCCGGTCCAAGAAAATAAATCAAATTTGAAATGGGACATTTTTGACATACCCTGTATAAATATTGATAAAGGCAAGTACCGGTGGTAATTACATTTATTGTGTTTATCTGTAATTTGCCATATGACAAATTCTTGGAACACCGGTTAGTAACACAAAAGAAAAAAGAATAACAAATGACAAAGTAGATGTGACATGGCAGTCTGTAATAAATACAAGTGCCCAACAAAAGAAAGTCATACACTTTGTTTATACCGGGTGGTTCAAAAATAAGTTGACCCAAGTTCAAAGTCATTTTTCAACCACATAATTAGTTTCAGAGAATTTCTGTTTACTTGGTCTTGATCAGCAGTAAAATTTGAAATTATCCTGAACAAATGGCGCGTTTAGCTTGTTTGGTTCTTCAGATATGGTTCATTAAAGAACGTATGCACAAAACTGACTTGTCCACGGGAGCGTCATTTAGTTTTTATCTTCAACAAAACAGCATGCTCTAGATTCAGAATTTAAAAGCCCGCCCTTACAAAGTATCCCAATCTCTGTGCTTATGTGCCATTCACATTCAACAAAGAAACGTAGGTACGTAGGTAGGTAATGTCATGCACCAGGCAGATGTTTCAGATGTTTCCCTTTTTCTTTTTCTCCTTTTTTTCACAATTCGTGACCAATCGTGTGTAAGGTCACTTTGTTCATTCTATCTCTACTAAACATGCTAAAGGACGCTCCCGTGGACAAGACAGTTTTGTGCATGCTCTCTGTAATGAACCATATCTGAAGAACCAACCAAGCTAAATTTACCATTTGTTCAGGATAATTTCAAAACTTATTGCTGATCAAGACTAAGTAAACAAAAATTCTCTGAAACTATAACATGTAGTTGAAAAGTTACCTAGAACTTGGGTCAACTTGTTTTTTGAACCACCCGGTAGAGTAACTTCCAATTATTGTTGACCGAACAGGCAAGATAGGCATAGACATCTGGATGAATCTTGTTGCCACAATTTCATACCAAATTTACCACAAAACAACAAAGATTGCCATGATTAGCACCAGTTAATACTAGCAATTCGTGACGCTTCTAAATTCACAAAGCACATAATCCCGTATTTGTCCCCGGTATTATATCACTGCACAGTTCCCCTGCCCGGGCTAATTCAAATTCAAACTGTCATGCATTGGAAGTGTATCATGTGTGGTCGATATCCCCAGCGGTCATTCAGGTCATGCAATGCATACATAGCATTTTCTCTCCGCAAAGTGTATTGAAAATGTGAATCGTGGCTTTGGTACCAAATAAATTGTGCCTAAAAGATTCATCCAAATGTCAATCTAACCTGTTTGGTCGAACATAATTGGAAGTCACTCTATAGGACATAAACAAAGTGCATGACTTTCTTTTGTTGAGTTTTCCATTAAGGACTTGGTATCCAACATTGCTCAAACCATTAACAATTTGTTGTTGTTGATGTCGTACTTATCCAAATGTTACTGGTATAGTTGTTTTAAAATACCGTATACAATGTATTTCAATCTGAGTCATTTCAAATTCATCAACATATAACGCTGTACATTTTGAGCATTGTATCTTAACACTTTTCACGCGGCAGGCGTCTGCTGACGATATTCCAAAATGTAACAGAATATTTTCCAAAAATTTCAAAATTGTTGAATTTCATTACCATATTTGGAATCATCATGAGAAATGCATCGAAATAAGTATAAACATGTCTAATAATCCTTGAGATAGACCTTGCAAGTTGGGAAAGGTTTCTAAAACATCTGTTTTGTAATGGTAAAACCAAAAGCCGCGTGGAAAGTGTCTTAAAAGAAGCACATCTAGGCTAAGAAGCCCGAACAGGTGTTACCTATGAGTAAGATATTCATGAACGAAAAAGCTCATCAGCATTCAAAGGATTACAACACGTGTTGAATTGTGTTAGCTTTTCAAGGTTCAAATATTGGTATTTTCATGAATATCTTACTCGTAGGTAGAACCCGCGAAGGTTATATATCTGCATGCTCTGCTGCCAATAACCATGATAACAGATAAAGTCGAGTCGTTATCTTACTCACCGCCATTTCCACACTGAAGAGCAAGTTTATTTTGCTGAACTTCCAACTTCTGAGGCAGATCCGTGACAGCACAGTTCTGCAGGGACTCTTCATGTCCACCGCATTCAAATCTAACGCCTAGAGTCGGGGATGAATCTTCCGGAAACTGCCACTGTCCCGTAGTTTGTGTCATAGCAAAGGAGAAGCCAAGTTGTCGACAGAGAACGTGGGAATTCATTCTCATCCAGTTGTCCGGGTTTACCAAGCTCCATTCGCCAGTCGTTGTCCGAACCTGGACTATTCCTCGGTCGGAGTGTGTGCCGTGTAGCAAGCGAGAGTCGTATTCTTTGTCCGATACTAAAGGATCAACAAGATCAAAATTCAAGAGATTTCATGATTCAAGATGTGCTACATGTACCATGCATCGAGGACAAAATATGCGAATCGGGCCCAGCCTATGATGAATTTCATTTTTACGCTCAAAGTCAGTCCCGCAAAAATGTCATTCTTACAAGGCTTCAAAAAAGGCCCGACATTTCAGCTTGGTTTTGAAAATCAGATGGCTTTTTGTTCCAAAGTTTCACTACTCACTCTCTCTACAGGGTGTCCCTAAAAAATGTTCCACGTCATTGCTCTCCTTGACATTGAATATTTGCTATAACCTGAAAGATAATATTTTAGTTGGCTTTCAAATGCCGGGTTTTTTTAGTGCGTTTACTTTTCTCAATCTAAAAATATGTTCAATAAATAACGAGCACTCAAATTCGGGCTTGTGCCACTTTTAGAAAAACATGTTGTTTTTGGAATGCGTCATTTTCATCTTCAATCATTTCGTATTTAGAATTGCTGTTTGTACGAGCTTCAATATTACTAATAACCTTTCGTATGCAGTTTATCTTGTCGCAATTGATTGAGTCTATCCAAAGATATACTTGTTTATGAGCAAACAACCCATTTTTTGAAAGAAATCATTCATGTGTAAATTGCTGTTTTAGGGTCCCGTGGCTAACGCGCTATTTGGATATTTAGCTATTGAAGGAATTTATCAAATGATAATATTTTGCACAGAGTCGCGTGGCTATCGCGCTATTAGGCTATTTAGCTATTGAAGGAATTTAACAAATGATGATATTATTGGACAGGGTCCCGTGGCTAACGCGCTATTTGGATATTTAGCTATTGAAGGAATTTATCAAATGATAATATTTTGCACAGAGTCGCGTGGCTATCGCGCTATTAGGCTATTTAGCTATTGAAGGAATTTAACAAATGATGATATTATTGGACAGGGTCCCGTGGCTAACGCGCTATTAGGCTATTTAGCTATTGAAGAAGTTTAACCAATGGTTGTATTATTACACAGGGCCGCGGGGCTATTACGCTATTAGGATATTTAGCTATTGAAGAATTTATCAATTAGACAGGGTCGCGTGGCTACCGCGCTATTAGGATATTTAGCTATTGAAGGAATTTAACAAATGATGATCAATTGGACAGGGTCCCGTGGCTAACGCGCTATTAGGCTATTTAGCTATTGAAGAAGTTTAACCAATAATTGTATTATTACACAGGGTCGCGTGGCTACCGCGCTATTAGGATATTTAGCTATTGAATGAATTTATCAAATGAGGATATAATTGCACAGAGTCGCGTGGCTATCGCGCTATTAGGCTATTTAGCTATTTAAGGTATTCAACAAATGATAATATATTGCACCGGGTCGCGTGGATACCGCGCTATTTAGCTATTGAAGGAATTTATCAAATGATGATATCATTGCACAGGGTCGCGTGGCTAATGCGCTATTAGGCTATTTAGGTGTTGAGTTTAACAAATGATGATATTATTTCACAGGGTTGCGTGGCTACCGCGCTATTAGGCTATTTAGCTATTTAAGGCATTTAATAATTGATGATATTATGGCACAGGGTCCCGTGGCTAACGCGCTATTTGGCTATTTAGCTATTGAAGGATTTTTATCAAATGATGATATCATTGCACAGGGTTGAGCTAACGCGCTATTCAGCTATTTAAGGAATTTAACATTTGATGATATTATGGCACAGGGTAGCGTGGCTAACGCGCTATTTGGCTATTTAGCTATTGACTGATTTTAACAATTGATGATATTATTGCACTGGGTCGGGTGTGTACCGCGCTATTAGGCTATTTAGCTATTGAAGGCCTTTTTGAAATGGTGCTATCATTGCTCTGGGTTGCATGGCTAGCGCGCTATTAGGCTATTTAGCTATTGAAGGGATTTAACAAATGATTATATCATTGCACAGGGTCGCGTGGCTAATGCGCTATTTTGCTATTTAGCTGTTGAAGGAATTTAACAAATGATAATATTATTTATTGGGTCGCGTGGCTACTGCGCTGTGAGGCTATGTTGCTATTGTAGGATTGATCAAATGATGATATTATTGTACAGGGTTGCGCTTTTAGGCTATGTAGCTTTTGAAGGAATTTACCAATTGCTGATGTCATTGCACAGGGACGCATTGCTAGCGCAGGTGTTTCCGTAACCTAACATACTTTATCTGACACATTGACACACTTTCATCTGACTCAATTATTTTAGGCGTTTGATGAACTCCTCAAATTAACTTACTTCCTGAAATGGCTATTCCATCACATAAACTTACCCCCTCTGTAATAAAAGGCTATGCCCCTGAAATGGCTATTCCATTAAATAAACTTACCCTCTCTTTTATTTCAGGGGAAGTAAGTTTATTTGATGGCATTTCAGAGGGAGTAAGTTTATTTGATGTAACAGCCTCTTACTTCATAGGGTTTTTGATGGAACAGCCTTTTATTTCCATCAAATAAACTTACCCCCTCTCAAATAAAAGGCTGTTCCACACTTACTCCCTCTGCAATAGCAGGCGGTGACACCAAATAAACTTACTCCCTCTGAAATTCCATCTAAGGAAATGTCTATCTCCGAAATAAAGGAGGGGATAAGTTTATTTGATGGGGAAGCCTTTTATTTCAGAGGAAGTAACTTTAATTGATTGAATAGTCATTTCAGAGGGGGTAAGTTTGTTTGATTATACAGCCTTCTATTTCAGAGGGGTAAGTTTATTTATTGGATTAAAAAGGCTTTTCCTTAAAAACACTTACTCGCTCTGAAATATAAGGCTGTTTTACACTTACTCCCTCTGAAGTAAAAGGATGTTACATGAAATAAACTTACTCCCTATGAAATTCCATTTAATAATCTTACTACCTCTGAAATCAAGGAGGGGTAAGTTTTGTCGATGGAATAGCCATTTTTAGGGGTAAGCTTATTTGATGGACAACCTTTTATTTTAGAGGGGGTAAGTTTAGTTAATGGAAAAGCCACCTTTTTTGGACGTTCACATGTGGACTACTTAATTTTGTTAAATGTTGAATGTTGAGGTAATCTATATTTTGGAATGGTGAATATTTGTTGGTGAATTTATGATGAATAGAAAAATGAATACATTTCAACTTGGGGCATCATGCTCAAATTACTTGTTTTTAGAGTTGACATGTTTAACACTTTTTCTTTTTGACCTGGTGTTCGTAGCGAATAAAATGTTAAGTCATAAACAAGTGTTTAAATATCATCCTTAGCATATACCTCAAACATACAAAGGCCCTATATTAATTTATTCTAAAAAAAAAGTCGGGGGAGGGGCCTTGGAATATTCTGAAATTGACGCTTTTAAGAACGCAGCATCCTCTGTCATGTCATTTAGTAAAGTAGGTAATTGCCCCCCCCCCCCCCCCGATCAACAAGTGCCGGTTCACCATGTTAACTAAAACACTAAACAAGACCAGAAAGACGGGGGAGTGGCCTTTTACAACGACGCCACACCGCCTTTGCAAACCATCCGAACATATCTGTTTTTACCACCTAAGTAAAAAAACACCTCTCAAACATACAATAAACCCTTTTTTTGAATATTCATAAATTTATGCTTTTAAGAACGACGCAACATCCTCTGACATGTCATTTAGTAAAGTAGGTAAAGGACCCCCCCCCCCCCACCCCCCTGATCAACAAATTCTTGTTCTTGGAATATTCATAAATTTACGCTTTTAAGAACGACGCAACATCCTCTGTCATGTCATTTAGTAAAGCAGGTAAAGGACCCCCACCCCCCACCCCCTCGGATAAAACACTAAAAAAGACCGGTTTTACCGCCTTTTAAGTTCAACAACCCCACCCCTCGGATGTATTCTACAAATCCCTTAGCCTATACCTCAAACATACAAAAATTCTTGTTCACTAAAATACTAAAAAAACCCGGTTTCACCGCCTTTTAAGTTCAACAACCCCCACCCCTCTGATGTAACCTACAAATTCCTTAGCATATACCTCAAACATACAAAAACCCTATATTAATTTATTCTAAAAAACAGTCGGGGGAGGGGCCTTGGAATATTCTGAAATTGACGCTTTTAAGAACGTCGCAGCATCCTCTGTCATGTCATTTAGTAAAGTAGGTAATTGCCCCCCCCCCCCCCCCCGGATCAACAAGTGCCGGTTCACCATGTTAACTAAAACACTAAACAAGACCAGAAAGACGGGGGAGTGGCCTTTTACAACGACGCCACACCGCCTTTGCAAACCATCCGAACATATCTGTTTTTACCACCTAAGTAAAAAACACCTCTCAAACATACAATAAACCCTTTTTTGGAATATTCATAAATTTATGCTTTTAAGAACGACGCAACATCCTCTGACATGTCATTTAGTAAAGTAGGTAAAGGACCCCCCCCCCCCCCCCCTGATCAACAAATCCTTGTTCTTGGAATATTCATAAATTTACGCTTTTAAGAACGACGCAACATCCTCTGTCATGTCATTTAGTAAAGCAGGTAAAGGACCCCCCACCCCCCCCCCCCCCACCCCCTCGGATAAAACACTTAAAAAGACCGGTTTTTACCGCCTTTTAAGTTCAACAACCCCACCCCTCGGATGTATTCTACAAATCCCTTAGCCTAGGCTATACCTCAAACATACAAAGGCCCTTAATAATTTATTCTAAAAAAAAAGTCGGGGCGGGGCCTTGGAATATTCTTAAATTTACGTTTTTAAGAACGACGCAACATCCTCTGTCATGTTATTTAGTCAAGTAGGTAATTGCCCCCCCCCCCCCCCCCCCGGATCAACAAGTGCCGGTGCACCATGTTAACTTAAACACTAAACAAGACCAGAAAGACGAGGGAGGGGCCTTTTACAACGACGCCACACCGCCTTTGCCATGTTTGCAAAACCATCCCGAACAATATCTGTTTTTACCACCTAAGTAAAAAAAAACCTCTCAAACATACAATAAACCCTTTTTTGGAATATTCATACATTTACGCTTTTAAGAACGACGCAACATCCTCTGTCATGTCATTTAGTAAAGTAGGTAAAGGACCCCCCCCCCCCAACCTGATCAACAAATTCTTGTTCTTGGAATATTCATAAATTTACGCTTTTAAGAACGACGCAACATCCTCTGTCATGTCATTTAGTAAAGCAGGTAAAGGACCCCCCCCCACCCCCCCCCCCCCCCCCCCCCCTCGGATAAAACACTAAAAAAGACCGGTTTTACCGCCTTTTAAGTTCAACAACCCCCACCCCTCGGATGCATTCTACAAATTCCTTAGCCTATACCTCAAACATACAAAGGCCCTTAATAATTTCTTCTAAAAAAAAGTCGGGGGCGGGTTCTTGGAATATTCTTAGGCCCAAACGACGCTGGCCACGCGTCTCGGACGATCCAATATGGCAACGGGAGTGCACCATTTTGAAATATTTTTAACAGTCATCGCCCGGTTAACGATGAAAATAATTGAAAAATAGCATTTACAATTGGGGTGATTAGCCACCCAGAACGGTTTTGGATTGTAAAAAAATTCTTCTAACATATGATGAATTTTTCAAAATGATTAGATCAACATTCGCGATTACGTGTTATTTCAATACGAATTCAAAATGTAGGTTTCCGCATGTCCATCGTCGTCTGTCTTGCGCCCTTAATAATTTATTCTAAAAAAAAAGGTCGGGGCGGGCCCTTGGAATATTCTTAAATTTACGCTTTTAAGAAGGGGCGGGCGCCTTTAATAACGACGCATCCTACACTCTAAGAAAAAGGGTTCCACTTAGAACCTTTTTCTGTCCTGTATGTAGAACCCTAAGAGCTCTTAAGGTTCTATAAAGAACCTTTAACATTAAGAGAACGTTGGGCAAACAATTTACCAAACGTTGGTTCAACTATGAACAACCCCGTTGTTGGGTAAATAATTACCAACGTTTGGTAAAATGTTGGCTAATTTGCGCCACCTAGAACAAATTAGAAATTAACGGTAGCAGACCAAAATAGCCAATAAGCCTTAGCCAAATAGCGAATTAGCTAAATAGCCAATTAGCCAAATAGCCGGATGTCCCGTAGTTAAAAACCCACTTTTTTCATTCTGAAATAATGATATTTTGATAGCGAATTAGCTACATGCCAAATAGCGAATTAGCTAAATAGCCAATTAGCCAAATAGCCGGATGTCCCGTAGTTAAAAACCCACTTTTTTCATTCTGAAATAATGATATTTTGATAGCGAATTAGCTACATTATCTCCATGTTTGTGGTATTTAGATATTAGGCCTACAGGCCAACAAGCAAATTAGCGTAATAGCTCTTGATATCTTGTTATTTACGCAATTACGCAATTACGATATACATTTTGAAATAGCGAATTTGCCACATTAGCTCTCTGGTCGAGGATATTCAGATAATACTTGCCAAAAAGCAAATTAGCGTATTTGCTCTTGATAGCAAATTAGCCACATTAACCCATATATGAATTTTGAAAAGGGAATTAGCCACATTAGCACCTTGAATTATACATTATACATTAATACAAGCTACTTGAAAAATGAATTATACAATTAGCCGCCGCTAATCGTAAGATATTAGGCTATATCCACGCTATAACGCTATTTTTAGGTTTCTATTAGCGAATTTGCCAATTATACACCTTAATCATTAATAGCTTCATTATCACTCTCAATTATACACTATACATTACCCTTCGCTTTAAATTTTAAAATAGCGAATTTGCTGTACATTATCTCCCTGGTCGAGGATATTCAGATAATACTTACCAAAAAGTAAATTAGCGTATTAGCTCTTGGTAGCAAATTATCCACATTAGCCCCTTGAATTATACATTATACAATAGCTAACGCTAATGTAAATATCGATTATACAATAGCTTCCGCTAATAGTAATATATTTAGGCTATTTACGCTATTGCGATATTTGGATTTTAAATTGCGATATTTGAATTTTAAAAAGAGAATTAGCCACATTAGCACCTTGAAATATACATTATACATTAGCAAAAGCTACTCGCAAAATGCATTATACAATTGCCGACGCTAATAGTAATATATTTAGGCTACTTACGCTATTGCGATATATACATTTTGAAAAAGGAATTAGCCACATTAGCACCTTGAATTATACATTATACATTAGCACAAGCTACTTGAAAAATGCATTATACAATAGCCGCCGCTACTCGTAAGATATTTTGGCTACTTACGCTATTGCGATATATCAATTTTGAAAAAGGAATTAGCTACATTAGCACCTTGAATTATACATTATACATTAGCGCAAGCTACTTGAAAATGCATTATACAATAGCCGTCGCTAATCATAAGATATTAGGCTATTTGCACGCTATAATGCTATCGGGCTATTTTGCTTTCTATTAGCGAATTTGCCAATTATACACCTTAATAGCTTCATTATCACTAGTAGCGTATTAGCTCTTGATAGCAAATTATCCACATTAGCCCCTTGAATTATACATTATACATTAGCTAACGCTAATGTAAATATCGATTATACAATAGCTTCCGCTAATAGTAATATATTTAGGCTATTTACGCTATTGCGATATTTGGATTTTAAAAAGAGAATTAGCCACATTAGCACCTTGAAATATACATTATACATTAGCAAAAGCTACTCGCAAAATGCATTATACAATTGCCGACGCTAATAGTAATATATTTAGGCTAATTACGCTATTGCGATATATCAATTTTGAAAAAGGAATTAGCCACATTAGCACCTTGAATTATACATTATACATTAGCACAAGCTACTTGAAAAAATGCATTATACAATAGCCGCCGCTACTCGTAAGATATTTTGGCTACTTACGCTATTGCGATATATCAATTTTGAAAAAGGAATTAGCCACATTAGCACCTTGAATTATACATTATACATTAGCGCAAGCTACTTGGAAAATGCATTATACAATAGCCGTCGCTAATCATAAGATATTAGGCTATTTGCACGCTATCGGGCTATTTTGCTTTCTATTAGCGAATTTGCCAAGTATACACCTTAATAGCTTCATTATCACTATCAATTATACACTATACATTAGCCTTCGCTAATTTGCTATTTACACGGCTATTTGCGATAGTGTACGATCCCGCACCTTAGTGCTCACTGAGTCACGGCCTCTTTGTTCCGTGTTGCCCTGATTCTCGCAATTACCCCAATGACTATGGCGAACCCTAGGCTACATCCCCCAGTCATCAATATTACCGTACGGACGCTAAAGCTGTACAAATATCGGAGCCTGCAATATAGCGACATAAGAGGACGGCTGAGAGTTACAGTCTAGGTGAACCCCTTCAATATGATTAGCCCAATGATATGGCAACCCCCCTTGAGGACGGGAATCATACATCGTACAAAATATCGGGACCATTTAGTTTACAAATCACATTTACACACAAAATACACAGAATGTGACCATTTGAAGACTATAATAAGTTGCCTGACTGTTAAATGTAACTAAGGATTACTATGGGAACATAAAAAGATGAGATTATAAAGTTGAAGTACGCGATCTTATCAGTCAACTTTTTTATTTTAATAAGCTTATTTTCCCCTATGCTTTAGTGTGTTCAGGCTAACACAGCATGCGTACATGCCTGATACGGGTTACGGGGGCTACAATATGTGACGAACCGAAAACGGTGTTCCGTTTCTTATAATTATTAGTATTTCGTTTACTGGATAAGTTTCCCCAGGGTAAAATACTGTCCTACATGATTGTACTTACTTTATAGTCAAAAGAGGCCCATTATGTTTTCTAAACCAAAATGAAATTGTTTACCTTTTCAAACCAAAGGGAGTGTTCATTATAAATATTTAATATTTATGGGGGGGCGGTGTTATAACATCATAATACTTTCTCTGTCATGACAAAGGCAAAAAGGTCTCAGAATTCCACAACATTCATCAAAATTATTCAGTGGATTGTCCAAATGAATTTATTATTTATGGGGAGTTGGAAAAATGGAGGGAGGATCAGAAAGAAATGCTTCGTGAGCAGTCAAATCTACTATTGCTTGATTAATTTGGATATACAGGGGGATCAAGAAAAAAAATCAACGAAAAAGGGGGATCAAGAAAAAAAATTAACACTGTTTGGAGTGATCAAGAAAAAAATATGTCCAAAGCTCAAATATGTCCAACCTCCACACCAAAGTATTTATGAACACTCCCTAAGAATAACATATGTGTAAGTAACGTTGTGTGAACAAATAAAGTCAATCATATTTTCCAGTTAAAAACATTAGTACCATAACACCACTTTCCAAATTATTACTGCCATATTACAATACAAAAACATTTTTTAACATTCAAATATCCGACCAGCTCTACTAGGCGTGCCTAGTCTTGTTAAAGCTTTGAAGAATTTCTTCATACAAATAGTAAACATTTGACTTTTATTGATCAACTTTAATCAAGCATATTTTTAGATAGGATAAGCAAGTGTAACAAAACAAACGGTATTTGAAAGGTAATTAGGTCAAATTGAAGCTCACATATAAACGTGAATTAGTAGATACCGATTATTAACTGAGCAAAATTACCTTTTCCACAAGCATTTTTTCCCCCTAAAACCTAAAAAGGGGCACGACCCGTTTTTAAGTGCCCGATTGATCAATCATATGTCGTTGGATCGGGACAAATCAACGGCATTGGAAAGCCACTAACTTAATTATTGTAAAGTTTATATAAAGATTATTGGTTTGCCGATATTACTTCTCTTGATAAATTAAGGACATATCGTAATTTCAAATATCAGTTATCCCCTGAAAAATACTTATCAGTTATTACAAATGCGTCACATCGCCGTATCTTTCAATATTTATATGTTCCAGTCATTCTCTTCGCATTGAAACCGGAAGAACACTTGGAATATAGATCCCAATGATTAACCCATTTTGGGTGATCAGAAGCCCCGAGTGTATACTCGTGTTTGAATTAAATTAAAATTGACCACAATACATATATTTCCAGTGAAATTTGAAATACTTCACATTCATAATCTGATATAAGGGATATCAGATGCACTTATTTCCCATCCCGTCAAATGTTTGCCTACTTAGCAACATTTGTTATATTTAGTGTATTTATAAGATAATAAGATTTGCGCGCATTGATAATCGCACAGACGTCTCATATAATTGATATACGCGCAATGGATAAGTCACCCGTGCAAACCTGCAATACGCGGTTCCAGGGTTTTTAAGCACGCGTTGCATTGTGGGATCTGCTGAAATCAATTTCAGGACGGCTATATTTCCGGTGCTATCTGAATACGTGTACGATACTACAATCACATACAACGCTGCGATTGCATCTGCAATGTTATCAATTTTAAAAGAAAAACGATAGGTGAGTGTTTATATCAAACCTTCAAAAATAAAAATGATTTTATTTATTTTTAAATATAGGCATACTAGAAAAAACAAGAAACAATTGAAGTTAGGATGTAAGGGAGTGTTCAGAAATACTTTGGTGGGGTGGGAGGGGGGGTTGGGTTGGCTGGGCAACTGAAATGTTTCGAAACTTTTTTGACCCCCACCCCCCCCCCCCCCCCTTTACAAATTGATTTTTTTTACCCCTTCCCCCCCCCCCTTTACAAACTTTATTGACTTGACCCCCCCCCCCCCCTTACTATTAGATGTTGACAAAGACTTTCTTTTTACGACGCTGGCGGTCTGAACCATCACACCATTACAACATTTCAGATGCACTCAACATGAATGCCGTTTTTTGCTTGAAAAATAAATGTTCCATGAATATTTGCGCGTAGGGAACAGAAATTTGCTGTACAAAATGCATTCAAAAACGCGCATAGCGCGCAAAAAAATGTGTTTATCTTGTTAATGACAATGTTGCGCAACGCTGCGCGCATAGAGCGCAAAAATGTGTGTTTATCACGTTAATGACAATCTTTTTCAACGGTACTTTGCTGAAATTGTGGAAAGTTTCATTTGCACAAAGATTCGCGCGCAACGCGCAGACATTAAGGTTGGTGTCAACCCTGTTTGGCGCCAAATTTATCAAGCACTGTAACTTTTAAATTATAAATGTGATGTACACAAAAGTATACATTTGTTGTAATGAAATGAGTCAGAGAATCCATTTTTGGTATCAAATTTTACTAAAATTAGTGATTTTTACATTTTTTGCCCAAAAATCACCTTTTTGGCGTCAAAAATTTTCAGACAACCTAACAATATCAGTTTTTGATTAAAAATTCCAAAATTTCACCAAAATCATCTAAAGTCAATTATCTAGGAGAGATTTTTTTTTTTGGGCTTAAAATTTGTTTGTTTTGAAAATATTGACCAAAAAGTGCCAAAAAAAATGTTTGGATGGGGGGGGGGCCAAAAAAACCTGAAGCCATCTTGTTGATCTTAAATATTGAATATTGAAAATATTGACCAAAAAGTGCCAAAAAAATGTTTTTATCTCAAAAATCTCATTTTTGGCACTTTTTGGTCAATATTTTCAAAACAAACAAATTTTAAGCCAAAAAAAAAAATTCGCTCCTAGATAATTGACTTCAGATGATTTTGGTGAAATTTTGGAATTTTTAATAAAAAACTGATATTGTTAGGTTGTCTGAAAATTTTTGACGCCAAAAAGGTGATTTTTGGGCAAAAATGTAAAAAACACTAATTTTAGTGAAATTTGATACCAAAAATGGATTCTCTGACTCGTTTCATTACAAAAAATGTATACTTTTATGTACATCACATTCATAATTTAAAAGTTACAGTGCTTGATAATTTGGCGCCAAACAGGGTTGACACCAACCTTAACTGTACAAAATGCATTCAAAAATATGCGTAGCTCGCAAAGAATTGTGTTTATCTCGATAATGACCACCTTTTTCAACGGTACTCTGTTGAAAAAGTGCAAAGTTTCATTTTGTATACAGGTTCTGTAGGTGTCACAATTTGCAATGCTCGGTCCGAACGTTGCCTACCTAACATGATCCAAGTTTCATTTTACACCCCCAAATGAATTTGCCCTCTTCACCCTTTAAATGGTTAATGTTTCTAAAATAAATTCACCCTTTCAATTGTTAATGTTCCTAAAATAAAAGTTCACAAAAATATTTTTTTGCAATACGATTTGTCTTTCTACACCAGGGGCAGATTTGGGTGGGGGCGCGAGTGGCACGTGCCCCCCCCCCCCCCCCCCTATGTTTGACAAGGCGCCTGCGCCCCCTTATTGTTTACAAGGGCGCCCTTTTTACAGGACTTCTGCGTCTCCCGCCCTATTTTTTACTATGGCGCCTTTTTGACATGGCGAAAACGCCTTTTTGACAGGGCGAAAAACGTTTTAAAAAGCGTGTAAAACATGTCAAAACGTGCGAAAACGTGTAAAAAAAATCGCAGGGGCTTCCACCCTCTCCACCCCCGCTTTAGCGTTCCCATATTAAGAAATCCTTCAACTCTTTTTTTTGCCCCCCGGCCCTCAATTTGCCCAGCTCCCCCCCCCCCCCCCTCCCCCATTTAAGTATTTCTGATCGCCCCTAAACAAATCTGACGGTAAAGGCACCATTCTTTTGTGAAATATCACTTTAGTTCAGTAAGTTCTTGAAATGAAAAAAAAAAAAAAATGTTTTGAATTTGTAGTAGGCCTACTGTGAAACTGATTTTAAGCTGTTTCCATGCGGGAGAACAATAACATACATACATACATAAGAGGATTTATAGGGCGCCTAATCATGAATATCTAGGCGCCATTACAAGAATGAGAAGCCACAAACAGCGTCCGAATTAAGGAAAAAATCTTTTGCCCGGCAGATTTGTTGGTTGCCCGTTCTGTAAAATATTTAAATGGAAGTGTTTCACTTCTTGTAAAAAAAAATTGGTTGCCCACCGGGCAACCAAATAAGTACATGTTGGTTGCCCGGTGCTAATTTTGGGTGTCCCGGGCAACCGGGCAACCACTTAACGCGAACGCTGGACAAACAGGCAAGAGAAACAAAAACAAAATACAAGCTGCATGCACTGGTCGCAGAAATGAAATTTAAAATTCGGCAGTCCAACACGTAGGCCTACGAATCATATTTACTAGCGCTGAAAATCCCAAATAACGAACTGATAACAACGAAAAATAGAAGGAAAAAAATCGGTGATGCAAAAGTATCTTGTAAGTAAATTAATTTTCAGGAAAGGAAACAGTTCGTAAAGGTATATCGCATTTTCGTACCAAGTAGGTCGAAGACGTACCTTGCTCGCCAAGTAAACAACAGCTTATCGCACTTTGCATGGGACATTCCCTGCAACCGAAAGTTTAGCCGTCCGGAAATTGATTTCAGTCGATCCCACAATGCAATGCGTGTTAAATAAAACCAGGAACCGCGTATTGCCTGCAATAGATGAATAACTTGCGCGCGATAGCTTACACATTTACTAATTAAAATAACGTTTGCCTTTACTAGGGTATACGTTTTAAATGGTAATGGTGCCCGTCTGGACAGACTCGAAATTAAGGATAGTACGATGTACGATGTCGTATCGGCACCATACATAATTTGAATTTGATAAGGTGATACCCTAGCCTATACCCTATCCAGAAATTCACTTAAATTAACATGGTTTTAAAATGTAAGTTACGTTTATTTAACCACGAGCTCGGTTACATGGGCGATAAAACTACGAGCTAATTCTCGCAAATTAAAACTACACTGTTAATTTAAAGTTAGCTTATATTTATACTGTAAATTAGCCCACTGTAAACAGCATTGAATCCTGACCTTATCCACTTCACTGATCATGAACAATTTCTGTCGTTCCGTATAGAGATCAGAATGGATATTTGACAACATAACCTTTTATATTTAATGGTAATATCTGACAGCATCCCAAAATGAGAGTTGGGATCTCGGATCGTATCGAACAATTTTGAAGAAAAGCAAATGAACACAGTTGGTATTCCAGGATGAGGCATACATTATACCGATGCTTAAACTCGTTATGGGAATATGGACAGCACACTATAGAACCAGATGGGAAATAGTAGGATAAATTTGATTGTTTCTTGAGCTTAGACTAGTAAGCTACATTGTAATTCAAGTAAAAAATGTTAAATTATGTTTTAGTTGTCTATTTGGGATATAAACATTCATTAACAAATATGGTGCGCAACTGCGTGCAGTATAAATATATTGAATTCAGAATTCAGTGTGCTGTATTTTTAAATAAAACAAAACTGCAAATCAAGTTCCATTTGTGACAATTAAAACAACAACATACACAGGGGCGGACTGGGACCTGAAAGCGGCCGTGGCAAAATTATTAAAGCGGCCCTTTGTGACCATGTCAGGCAGAAGTATGTCGTCCCGTAGGGTCAAAAATTTCGCACGGTCACAAAATTTCGCACGGTCACAAAATTTCGCAGTCACAAATTTTCGCACGGTCACAAAATTTCGCACGGTCACAAATTTTCGCACAGTCATACATTTTTACACGGCCACAAAATTTGAGTAACCGGCCCTGAGAGGCCCAAAACCAAGCGGCCCATGTGGCGATCGCCACAACGCCACAGTGGCCAGTCCGCCCCTGAACATACATTACAACTTACATTATTACAACTTACACAACACCTTAAACTACAACATAAATGGAAACAATTACAAGCATTCATTTGAACAAGAAGGTTTTGAGTATTGTTTTGAATTGATCGGTTGATGCTGCGGAACGGATGGTGGATCTTATTCCACAGCTTCGGTGCTGCCACTGCGAAAGCCCGGTCGCCATAAGAAGATGTTTTGACAAGAGGACCAGGTTTTAAAGGGGTTTTAAAGCGAGTTGGCTTGCAGAGCGAAGCGATCGATACGAGGTAAATGAGATGAGGTTACGGATGCAAGCAGGAGCATGTCTATGAACTGCTTTATAAGTTAAAAGTAGTATCTTAAAGTGAATTCTGTCCTTGACGGTCAACCAGTGGAGATCATGAAGAGTAGGTGAGATGTGTTCGCGGCGTTTGGTACCTGTGATAAGACGAGCGGCTGAATTTTGAACTCTCTGAAGAGATGACAGGAGGTTGTCTGGCAATCCATATAAAAGTGAGTTGTTGCAGTCTAGATGAGAAGAAACAAATGCGTGGGCAAGGCGCTCCGTAGATCTCCGATCTAAATACTTGCGAATACGACCGATCTTATAGATGCCAAAAGATGCCCTCCGACATATATGTCGAACATGGTCTTTTAACTGCAGGTGTCATCAAGCAAAACGCCTAGGTCTTTGGCAGAGCTTGTAGCAGATAATATATCGGAACCACCAATGTTGATTGTAGGTAACGCAGTATAAGTCCGGAATTTAGAGCGGAAGTGAATGACTTCAGTTTTTGAGTCATTTAACATGAGTTTATATTTGTGATTGCCCAGGAGCGAACATCCGCAATACAAGATTCAAGTTTATTAACAGCTTCAGATTGGTGAGTTGATTCCATGGTCAGATACATTTGAGTGTCGTCGGCATAGATGTTATGGTGGATATTGCGATGAGAATTTATGACGTCACTCAGTGGTGCGCTATACATAATGAAATCAAACGGTCCTTTAACAGATCCTTGGGGAACACCCCAAGGCAGAGGGAAAATGTAAGAGATGGAATCTTCGATGACAATGGCTTGATTGCGACTGTCCAGGTATGAAACACACGATTTCAAAACAGTACCACAAATGCCATACCTCCTTTGAAATCTTTCAAATAACATGGTGTAACATGGTGTCAAAGGCAGAGGAATAGTCTAGTAATACAAGCACAGCTTCATGGCCTTTATCCAGCGCGAGTAACAATTCATTTGTAACACACAGCAGATCAGTTTCTGTTGAGTGGAATTGTCTGTACGCAGATTGGCAGTAGGCACTGTACCAGTTGAAAGCGATAGGTTTATCATTTTGGTGATATGTCAAAGCAGTACGTCAACACAGTTTTTGGCCAGCATATAGTAGGTATTGGATCGAGCTGGCATGACTTAGTTGCACTCTCGTTGATAACTTTGCGAACAGTCTCCTCAGATACTTGCTTGAAATCAGTAAAACTGCTGATACATGATTCAGTTAAGGCGATAGTCGAAGGTGGGGTGCTTATGTTGTCGAGTTTCTCACATATCACTTTAATGTTGTCATGAAAAAATGAGCTGTGTGATCAGGGAGGATGCGAGATGAATCCGCAGAGAACAATTTATTCACAATACGGAACAAGTTTAGCAATCTCATTACGGTGGTAAAACAATTTGCCTGTTCAAGCATATCTTTATGCTTTACACTTGTCCCTGTAAATTTGTCTGTCAATTTCTAAGCCAGACTTAAGCATCTTACGTTCCAGTCTCCGTTTATGAGATTTCGCTTCTTGAAGCTCATCTGTATACCAGGGTACTATTGGCCGGACAGTGACCACCTTTGTTCTTACAGAGGCATGCTGATCGAGAAGAGCACGTAAAATGCTATTGTACTGATTCACGAGATCACAGGCAGTTTCAGCTGGTGCAAGTACAAGGGCAGATTCATGGATGTCATTTTTGAATTTTTTAAGATCTATATCAGATCGATAAAGTGCGTTTCGGTTGTTCGCGCGCGACCGCGAAATGATCAGATGGAAGACCACGCACAATATCGATGTGTCGGACAAGATCTTCCATTTTATGCGAGATTAGAAGATCGAGGGTGTGTCCATCCACGTGAGTAGGACCCTCTACATCAGGCCTTCTCAAATGGTGGCGCGCGCGCCACTTGTGGCGCATTGCATCAGTCCAAGTGGCGCGCGGAAGGACGCATGAACAAACAAAACAATAAAATTTGGGGTTATATTTCGCGATATTCGAGGTTTTTTCGCAAGAAGGATGAAGAGCCACTTCAGCCACTAACTGCAGTGGGGTAAGTCATGATTATTAGTAGTAGGCCTATTGCTTATCACTACATTTGCTACCAGTTTTTGTACATTTTACCATCAACATCTCTTTATTTCTTGTACCATATTGCATGCAAATATAGCTCTCCTTAGCCTCTTAAAAGGGGGTAAACCCATGAGCTTCCAGGGAGCTTCGCCCCCTGGACCCCCTCCAGGGCCCCTGGACCCCACCTGTTATTCACTACGCTCGCGGGGATAGTGGCGCTTCTAGATCACTAACATCTCAAAAGTGGTGCTTCACAAAATCTAATTGGGAAGGCCTGCTCTACATGCTGGAGAAGACAGCATGAATCAAGCAGTTGTGTAAATTGTTTAGCATCGTTGTCATTGTTTAGGGGATGGCTGTTGTTGTCATGGATACCTGATGACGGTGTTGATGGAGACATTGTCCCCTGGAGCCATAGTCTGCCCGGTACAGTAAAGTATAGGTTGGTGTCTGGCACTCATCTATGTCTGATAGGACACACAGTCGCCCTGGAGCCATAGTCTGCCCGGTACAGTAAAGTATAGGTTGGTGTCTGGCACTCATCTATGTCTGATAGGACACACAGTCGCCCTGGAGCCATAGTCTGCCCGGTACAGTAAAGTATAGGTTGGTGTCTGGCACTCATCTATGTCTGATAGGAGACACAGTCGCCCTGGAGCCATAGTCCGCCCTATACAGTAAAGTATAGGTTGGTGTCTGGCACTCATCTATCACATCCCTTAGAAATTTGAAATTTGGGACATAATAGCAACCGCCCTCTGTTGATTTTTTAACACAAACAAAATCAGCTGTGTTGAGCGTGGTGGCGTTATTCAGGGATGACAATAGTATACGACCACGGGCCTACATGTTATAAACATAGGTCGCTACAGGTGTTGAAACAATGAAAGGTGACATTAAATTAGAGAATTCACCAATGATAGATCTTAGATCAGTATGCCAGTATTATTGAAGAAATAGGGGTGTCTAAACGACTTCTTCATGCTATCAACACCCAAATGCTGAGCTACTTCGGCCATATCTCACGTCGCAAGGGTAACAACCTAGAGAAGATGGTCATGCAAGGCATGATTGAAGGGAAGCGTAAGAGAGGCAGACCTCGTTCCCGGTGGATTGACCAAATAAAATTGATTACTGGACACCCTCTCCGTGATTGTTACTCCTTTGCTGAAAATCGTTATTTGTGGCGTAGTATCTGTAAGGTCACGAGCTGTCAGTCATGACAGGACCGAACCAACCAACCAACCAGATCTTAGATCATTGACGCATTGGATGAAGAAAATACTGAACTTCAACGCTAAACATTTTCGTGGAGAATTGCTCATCAGAAGAAATACAGCAGTTGCTTAAACTTTCCTAATTTGTCTTCATCAGATTTAATTTTCATGTATTACCATGCGTTGAGCTTCGTCGATTTCTCAGCAATTTTGTGTATAGATCGTTAAAATCGGCTAACTAAATCGTCTATTATAGTGACACCAGTAATCGATTTTGAGAATGTAATACCTATACATTATAATCTTGCGCTCCTCTGGCAGTTCCCTCCGTAGCTCAATCGATAAGAGCGCTGTCTATGAATGCAAAGATTGCTGTGCTGCTGCTGGTTCGAATCCGCTTAGAATCACCTTTTTTTTTAAAGTAAAGCAACACGCAAGTCAAACGAGGGCGTCTTGAAAATAATTCCTCTCTAAGGGATGTGCTAGGGGGGCTGGGGTACCGCGCCATTTTGCAATATTTTGCGAAATCGATCGTGGTTATCACGTGATACGTATCGTGGAAAAATAATGTACACTGTTTAAACGAAATGCACTGTGGGATTGTGTTACCAGCCTAAAATTATAGAGGTCGCAAACCCGGTCGCAAACTTGCTTATATTGAGCCTAGCTATAACAAGCTAAAAGTGACATCTCTGAATGTATTACCAAAGTGTGAAATTGTTGGACACACTGGTAAAATGGTTTTACAACAAGTTTTGCTATCATATTATCAAACTGAACTCAAGTTAAATCACTCTATATCGAGCAATAATATAATTGTTTACGCATTTTAATTGTTTAGACAAAGTTAAATAAATCAAGGATACATTTATGATAGATAAATAAATAAAAAGAAAACTATAAACGCATGAGCGGCATTTATAATTGATAAAAATTGACATAACAATGATGTTACATTAATATACCATTAAGTTTAAAAAATAGAAAAATAATGGGAATATTCGAAACCGTGATTTCCGATTGCCAACGACATGGCCAACCTACGCACGCCACAGAGATTTACGACTGTAATTGTGATCGTTTTATTATTTAACCATGTCCATTTATTTATAACGAACGGATTTTTATTGTGCCATTTTTGCCAAATGTGTGTGTTGCTTTCGCACAAAATGTGTTTGTATTAGATTATAATTCTTATTTTTAAAAGAACGGTAATTTTTTTTGACATTTTCGAGAGAAAAAAATGGCGTAACCCTGATACGGTAAACGCCAGCAGTGTGGTGTCCGCGTCAGGGATAAAGGGATAAGAAACTCCAAGACAAAACCCCGATTCTCTTGACCTTAATAGTTTGTCGCAACTGGTATAGGTGGCGCGCTATCATTTCCAAATAGTTGGGGGCCAAGGGATTATTTAGTTCACATTCTTCTAAAAACACCAAATTGGACCCATATGTTGCTCGAACCATGATACTCTTTTGATTTTTGATGGATGCCAAAATTGGAGCCTTCTGGGAGGGACGGCCATATTGGCCAATTCCAATATGGCCGCCATACTGGGGGATCAAAAATTCAAATTGCTTCAATTAAACTGACAAGCATACCAAATTGTTTGTCCGATGTGTGGTTACTGAGGTGAGCAAAACGTGAAAAGGTCGTTGACCTTTGCTTTTGGGGGTCAAAATTTGAACATGCTCCGATTTTGTCAAATTGTTCGTCAGATCACAATGGTTCAAGAAATGGTAATTGTTACCACCTGGAGTCGTTTTGTGCCTTTTACAGGGTCGAAAGGTCACAATCCCTATCATACGCCTATATACGCCCAAAAGCAAAGGTCAACGACCTTTTCACGTTTTGCTCAATATCTCAGTAACCACACATCGGAAGCGGTCCTGGTGGTCAGACAAACAATTTTCAGCTATTTAAAGCAAATTTGAATTTTTGCTTCCCCAGTATGGCGGCCATATTGGAATTGGCCAATATGGCCGTCCCAGAAGGCTCCAATTTTGGCATCCATCAAAAATCAAAAGAGTATGGTATGAGCAACATATGGGCCAAATTTGGTGCTTTTAGACGAATGTGAACTAAACCTTCCCTGTGATGCCTTAACAGCCCCAACTATGATTGCTTAATCGCTTGTCGCAACTGTTATAGAGTGCGCTATTTTATGGGCCAAATCTAAACAATGCACAGATTGTGAGATTCAATCGCCTGTCCGCGTGGGCAAGCATACAGATGATGCTAAGCAAATCCAGCATATAAAACAAAAAGTGTTCCTAATGGGACTCGAACCCACAACCTCTCGCTCCTCAAGCGACTTCCTTTCCATTACACTAACCGTGCTAATTGAAAAAATTTAACGCAAATAATTTATTTATATCATGGGTCATGGGTTAATGCACTGTGTTAAATTCTACAATCCCGGCCGCCACTCTGTTCAAAGGCACAAAAAAGTGGACTTATTTTATGCTTTTTTTGCAATTCTGGGGTGTGTGGATCGTGTTTTTTTATCAAATTGGTTAGATATCCGTCCATTTTAGAACATATGAAATTTAAAGTGCACCCACACACCCGGGAAAGTATGCTGCCAAGGGCATATATTTTGCACGTAAATCCAATACAAAAGTTCAGAAAATCGACCAAAATATGACGTCATGACCATTGCTTCGAGACAAAATGGCGCGGTACCCCACCCCCCCCCCCCCCCCCCCCTAGGGATGTGCTATGTCTGATAGGACACACAGTCGCCCTGGAGCCATAGTCCGCCCTATACAGTAAAGTATAGGTTGGTGTCCAGCACTCATCTATGTCTGATAGGACACACAGTCGCCCTGGAGCCATAGTCCGCCCTATACAGTAAAGTATAGGTTGGTGTCCAGCACTCATCTATGTCTGATAGGACACACAGTCCCCCTGGAGCCATAGTCCGCCCTATACAGTAAAGTATAGGTTGGTGTCTGGCACTCATCTATGTCTGATAGAACACACAGTCGCCCTGGAGCCATAGTCCGCCCTATACAGTAAAGTATAGGTTGGTGTCCAGCAGTCATCTATGTCTGATAAGACACACAGTCGCCCTGGAGCCATAGTCTGCCCTATACAGTAAAGTATAGGTTGGTGTCTGGCCAATGGTGTTCCAGGACTGTTTGGATGGGGGGGGGGGGGGGGGGGGCCAAAAAAACCTGAAGCCATCTTGTTGATCTTAAATATTGAATATTGAAAATATTGACCAAAAAGTGCCAAAAAAATGTTTTTATCTCAAAAATCTCATTTTTGGCACTTTTTGGTCAATATTTTCAAAACAAACAAATTTTAAGCCAAAAAAAAAAATTTGCTCCTAGATAATTGACTTTAGATGATTTTGGTGAAATTTTGGAATTTTTAATTAAAAACTGATATTGTTAGGTTGTCTGAAAATTGTTGACGCCAAAAAGGTGATTTTTGGGCAAAAATGTAAAAAACACTAATTTTAGTAAAATTTGATACCAAAAATGGATTATCTGACTCATTTCATTACAAAAATGTATACTTTTATGTACATCACATTTATAATTTAAAAGTTACAGTGCTTGATAATTTGGCGCCAAACAGGGTTGACACCAACCTTAAAACCTGCAGTAAATATTCGCGCGCAAAAAATTTGACTTTTTTAACTAAACTGGTCATGAAAAACTATCCTGAAGCCATCTTGTCAAGCTTGAATAATGAAACATTGAAACTAATGCGCGAAGTACGCAAAAATTGACATTTCTAACACTTAAATTGGTCCAGTATGACGTTTTTAACGTCCCCAACATAATTTTTAGAATATTTGGCATGGTTTGAGGGTCATTATAATAACCTGTAGAAAATATGCGCGCGGAACGCTCACTATTTTTCAGTTTTTGAACTAAAATGGTCATAAAAAAACTGTCCTGCAATGCCATCTTGTTAAGCTTGAATATTGAAACATTTAAATTAATGCGCGCGATGTACGCAAACATTGACATTTCTAACACTTGAATGGTCCAGTATGATGTTTTTAACGTTCCCACATAATATTTAGAATATTTGGTGTGTTTTGAGACCCATTATAATGTTGAAACCTGTTGAAAAAGTGAGCGCGAATCGAGCAAGAAAAAAAAACAGTTTTTAAACAAAAATGGTCCAGAAAAAACGTTCCTGAAGCCCTCTTTATGAAACATTGAAACTAATACGTGCAACTCGCGCAAAAATTGGCATTTTTAACATTATAAGGTCTAGTATAACGTTTTTAATGTCCCTCACATTAAAATTATGGGGACGTGACCCCATACCCCCCCCCCCCCCATTTGCACCGCATATATCCCTACCCTTCCTCCTCCCCTGCCTCCTTCTCTTCCTCCTTCTCCTCTTCCTCCTTCTTCTCCTCTTCTTCCTTCTTCTCCTCTTCCTCCTTCTCCTCTCCCTCCTTTTTTTTAACACTTTTTTCAATGGGGGGGGGGGGCATGGCCTGCTGGGCCCCCCCTGGATACGCAACCGTGTCTGGCACTCATCTATGTCTGATAGGACACACAGTCGCCCTGGAGCCATAGTCCGCCCTATACAGTAAAGTATAGGTTGATGTCTGGCACTCATCTATGTCTGATAGGACACACAGTCGCCCTGGAGCCATAGTCCGCCCTATACAGTAAAGTATAGGTTGGTGTCCAGCACTCATCTATGTCTGATAGGACACACAGTCGCCCTGGAGCCATAGTCTGCCCGGTACAGTAAAGTATAGGTTAGTATTATACAGGGCCCTTGGAAGTATATTTTGTATGGGGGTGCTGTAAATTGGTAAGTCTTCACCACTACGGCGTGGGCCCCTCTTAAGGGCCCTTGACGGAGGTTCAGGGTAGGAGCCCCTGAAGCTGTTGGGTTTTAGCATGTTTGAATGGCCTAGAAAAGCTCTCCTTGCTATGAATATTTACATTTATTTGTAATGAACTTTGACTTGGTTCAGAGACAGTATGGGTTCAGGGGGCGAAGCCCCATAAAGCTGTTGGGTTGTAGAAAGTTTAAATGGCCTAGGAAAGCTCTCCTTGCTATGAATATTTACATTTATTTTTAATAAACTTTGGCTTGGTTCATAAACACTCTAAAATACGAGAGACACTAATGAAAGATGAAAAAACTACAACGCGCGAAGCACGCAAAAAAATCCATCCAGCTAAAATGGTAAGCATCTTGTTATGCTTGAATGATTAAACATTGAAACTGATACGCGCGAATCGCGCAAAAATGTCCAGTTTTTTTAAAATAAAATGGTCCAGAATATTTTCGGAAGCCATCTTGTTATGCTTGAATAATTAAACATTGAAACTAATGTGTGGATCTAAAATGGTTCCCAAAAATGTTCCTGAAACCATCTTGTTATGCTTGAATAATGAAATATTGAACATAATTATAGGCGAAGCGCGCAAAAATTTCCAGTTTTTCTAACGAAAATGGTCCAGAAAAAGTTGCTGAAGCCATCTTGTTATGTTTGAATAATTAAATATTGAACATAATTACGCGCGAAGCGCGCAAAAAATACCAGTGTTCTAACTAAAATGTCTTGTTATGCTTGAATAATTAATATTGAAACTACTACGTGCGTAGCGCGCAAAAATTTCCACTTTTTTAAACGAAAATGGTCCAGAAAACATTCCTAAAGTCATTTTGTTATTGAATAATGAAATATTGAACATAATTATGCGCGAAGCGCGCAAAAATAAAATCAGTTTTTCTAACTAAAATGGTCCAAAAAAGTTCCTGTAGCCATCTTGTTATGCTTGAATAGTTAAATATTGAACATAAATACGGTGCACTAAAATAGTCCAGAAAACGTTCCTGAAGTAATCTTGTTATGCTTGAATAAGCGCGCAAATAAATCAAGTTTTTCAACTAATATGGGACTGACACTGTATATTTTTTCAAACATCTTAAAATCTTAGTGATTTTTGCTACCTTAAACATCACTGTTTAGTCATAATATCAATATCATATCATAATCGAATATTTTAACGGATTTGTGTTGCCATTTTGAAAATGGTTTTCTAGGGGAAAGGGTTCAGATAGGAGCATGTACGAATTACTGCCCCCCCCCCCCCCCCCTCACACACCCCCACACATCCACACTCTCTCACTGTCAGAGGTGAGAAATATGTTAGGGAAAACATGGGGTGAATCTTGCTATCTTAAACATCACTGTTTGGTCCAATGTCAATATCATGATCGAATATTTTAACAAATTTGTGTTGTCTTTTTTTAGGAAAATTGTTTTCTTAGGGGAAAGGGTACATATAGGAGCATGTACGAATTATACCCCACCCTCAGAGGTGAGAAATACATGTCTTTGGTCATATTAAATTGTTATGTGGTGTATGTAATACCAAACTCTTAAAATCCTAGGGGGTGCTGTGCACCCCTTAACTTATTATTGGACTGACAAGCTATATTTTTTCAAAAATCTTAAAATCTTATAGGGGGTTGCTGGGGTGCTGCAGCAACCCCCCCCCCCCCCCCCCCCTTCCCAGGGGCTTGGTATTATAGGACAACACTAGTTTCACGCTTCATTCCGAGTATGTCTATGGAGGCCGGACTATGGCTCCAGGGAGACAAGTATGGCTCCTTTCGCACCGGTGAGAATTTTGAAGAAAATTATCTCTTCCACTCGCCGAAACATTTCCTTCAATTCAACCCAAACAATGAAATATGCTTTCTATTGAAATTGTTTCAACGCTCTGGTAATTCGAAAATAAAATTGGCTCGATATCAAAAATGTCTGAATGAATCAGCATAATCTGCGTGCAGAATACCGTACCTAATTTGTTCCAATGCGAAAAGTTATAAACCTCTTATTTGGTTTATCATCCGTGTGAACGAAAACGCAAATTAAAATAAAAGGGTGCTTTTTTCGACAACAGCGTGGGCTCGGTGCAGTGGTGTAACTAGGTTTTGGCAAAAGTGTAAAAAATAAAAAGGAAGATAAGGAGGAAGGGTATACGAGCATAGACAGTGCAAGCGGGGAGTGGCCCCCATCATTGTCACGGTGGGGACGATGACCCCCTCCTCAAAGAAAGCCAGTGTTTGCGCGAATTAGTTTCAATGTTTAACTATTCAAGCTTAACAACATGGTTTCAGGAACGTTTTCTGGACCATTTTAGTGAAAAAACTTGAAGTTTTTGCGAGTTAGATTCAATGTTTCTTTATTCAAGTTATAAGAAGATGGCTTAGGAACGTTTTTCTGGACCATTTTAGTTTAAAAAACTGACAGTTTGTACGCTCAGGAACGTTTTCCTGGAGCTCTTTAGTCAGATAAAATAGCCATTTTTTGCGTGCTTCGCGCGAATTGGTTTCAATGTTTATTCAAGCTTTATAACAACATGTTTCAGGAACGTTTTCTAGACCATTTTAGTCAGTAAAGTAGACATTTTTGCGCGTTTCGAGCGAATTGGTTTCATTTTTGTGTTTATTCAAGCTTAAATAAAATGGCTTCATGAACGTTTTTCAGGACCATTTTAGTGTTAAAATAACCAGTGTTTGCACAAATTATGTTCAATGTTTTATTATTCAAGCTTAACAAGATTACTTCAGGAACGTTTTCAGGACCATTTCAGTGTAAAAATAACCAATTTTGCGCGCTATATTATTCAAGCTTAACAAGATGGTTTTAGGAACGCGCGTATTAGTTTCACTGATTATTAATTAATGAAGCTTAACAAGATAGCTTCAGGAACGTTTTTCTAAACCTTTATTTTTACAATAGCCAATTTTTTCGAGCTCCGCGGGAATTATTTTTTATTTTGTGTTATTCAATTTCAACAAGATGGCTTTATAAACGTTCTAAACCTTTTAAGAGTTAAAATAGACATTTTTTTCGCGCTACGCACACATTAATTTCACTGTTTATTTATTATTCAAGTTTAACAAGATGGCTTCAAGTTCAAGAACGTTTTTCTAAACCTTTATTTTTACAATAGCAAATTTTTTGCGCGCTCCCCGCGCCAATTATTTTTATACTTCTTTGTTATTCAATTGGATCAAAGTGGCTTCAGGAACGTTTTCTGGACCTTTTTAATGTTAAAATAGACATTTTTGGCGCGCTACGCGCAAATTAGTTTCACTGATTAACTCAGTCAACAGACCCCCCCCCCCCTGTCCGCGTTAGAACCAATGGAATTTATTTTTAAGCCCCCCGGGTAAAAAATCCTGCGCACGCCTATGGACTGAGCAAATGCTGATAACGCGCGAAAAATTGCGTTTTACACTTATGTTGCCATCATTGAGGTACCTTGTGCATGGCTCGAAACGAGCTCATGCGCGCGTAGTATGTGAAAAATTGCTATTTTTGTACTAATTTGACCGTCATAATTACATAATTCCACGATTTCCCTTTCCAAATGAACCGACAGTGCCAATCTCAACCTATCGACTCAAAATATTGGTAAGGCGATCGCCCCCCCCCCCCCCCCCCCCCCCCCCCCCTCGCCCCCTCTGGCTATGCCACTGTTCCGATGTAGGGTGACGCGGGCCCGTATACTAAGGGGTCGTTTTACTACTAAATGTGCACTGCTAAAATGTTGAGTAAAACGATTACTCAACGTTACGTAACTATGCAACAGTTCAACAGTTGAGTAAACAATGCCCAATATGTTCAACATGCAGTTGAGTAAAAATGCCCCAATATTTTACTCAACTGTTGAACATATTGGGCATTTTTACTCAACTGTTGAACAAATTGGGCATTTTTACTCAACTTTTGAACTGTTGCATAGTTACTCAACGTTGAGTAAACGTTTTACTCAACATTTTAGCAGTGTGGGGAATTGGATGTCACACATGACGCCTATAATCAGTCGCCTTTTACCCCCAATTATCTGCATAAAAAGTAACTATCCATCGAGTTGAGGGCAGCATAAGGTACCAGACTCCTTGCGACACTCAGTTCGATGATTTAATTTAACCTTTGACCCCAACATCACATGACACAAGCTAAAAGTATGTCTTTTTTGACCGGTTTGCTGCGATGAGTGCGATGGTTTGCTTCATATGAGTGCCCCCGTGCAAATTGAAACCTTTGATCTGAAACATATAACATACACGCAGGGTTTTGTCTTTTTAATTATTTTTATTCATTCATTCAAGTAAAATCTTAGACGTAAAAAAACATTCGCAGTTCGTACTTTACGGTGACAAGAAATCTATATATTAAAATTTGCGCTTACTAACTATGAGTATCTGTAAAATGTGTCACTTCAAGTGAAAAGAAATGCCCCCTTCAAATGGTGTTATACCGGGTGTCCCTAAAAAAAGGGTGCACGTGTTTACCCCACTTGTTGACCATGAAGTGCTAAGATTTTTTGTAAGATGTTTACACATATTAATAGATTAAATACCTGGCTTTCAGATGCTGCTTATTTCATCTGATTCGGATTTGTCAATCCTGAGATATGGACAATTAACTAGAGCTACCCAGAATTGATGTTGTGCCACTTTACAGTTTCAAAGGTTTACTCCTAAGATACAAGTCCCACTTGTACGATTGCCCTTCACCAGTGTTATGCAAAATAACATTGTTGTATAGAGATTGAATAGGTTTAAATAATAGAATGAGTGCCTGTGTATCCAAGCACTACCGAATAATTATAAAGATGTTTGTTACATGATTCGAACGAGTTCTTTTGACGAGGTTTCACAAAATGTTTATTGGGCCTACATTTTCAAAACAGGACAGACGTCATATGGCTGTGTTCATGGTCTTAAAATATCATGAAACGAGAAGTCCAGCAGAAGTCACCAGAGAGTTTGCCATTCATTTCCCAAACACTCGCGTACCTTCTAGGAATACACCTACAAAGGAGTATTGGAAATACTTAATAGATGATACAAGCACCAATATGAATAAAGAACACTGGAAGACTAAGATATGAAAAGTGGCAGGACACAGTAACACATTGATAACGTGCGGCGTGCACTTCAGAGGGATCCAAGAATATGCTCGTAGAAATCCCTTACCACATATTCCAAGGACATCACTTGTGTTCCTCAGCCTCATTTAAACAATTCTGGTCAAATGCCCACCCACAATGTTTCAAGACGATTGATGCCTATAATGGATAGACCAATGTTAGTATCGTTTTGACGCTCATAATCATTTTTTCTGTTAAAGTGGCACAACGTCGATTCTAAGTAGCTTTGATAAACTGGGTATATCTCAAGATCGACCAATTTAAATCAGATGAAATCAACGGCATCTGAAAGCTGAGTGTTTTCCCTTTCCGTGTGTAAAACATATTAGATCAAACTTTAGGACTTCATGGTTAACAAGTTGCGCAAACATGTGCACCCTTTTTTAGGGACACCCTGTACATGTACTTGAATTGAATATGGGTTATGATTGTTATCGTAGCCTACTTACCAATATCACATATTTCTCCAACGAAACCCACCGAGCAGGTACATACACCTGGACTCGTACACTCCCCATGGCCACAAGACGGATCACATACAGCTGTATTGTGATAAAATTAAATCGATTTGTCAAATCATCTTCGAAAGGAAATGCCTCGTAACACTTTCCAAAAGTTCACAAAATGTTTCGAAAATGTCAACATTATTTAATTTCTTTCCCATATTTGGAATTACCATGAGAAATACATTAACAAAAGTACAAACATGCCTAGTATTGGTTCAGTAATCCTTGAGATAGGCCTTGAAAGTTGGGAAAGGTTTCTGAGAAATCTGTTTTGTATGTGGTAAAACTATTATGGTCACGCGTTATTACCTCGCCTCCCAATAGGGTGGTGCTGTTACACTTTTTAGTTTCATGCTGTCATATTCCTTCGATATATTTAAAACCACAAATACTATCTCAACAAATTTGGTATTATTTTAAAGCCCTAATAACAAGCTATCCGTCTGCAAAATGGCATTGGTATAGCTAATACAGAATGGGAGATACAGCTGTGTGAAGCTTGGGACCAGGGGTGGTGCTGGAAGGGGTGCCGCCTGTACAAACTCAATGTTCTTTTTACAATAACTAGTCACCCTGATGTTACAAACACCATTCTGGTCCCATTTTAAAGGATATTTAATAGTCTTTCAGTATGTAATTCAACAAACTTGTCAACTATTTGTAACAACTAATTAATTATGGCTAAGACCATGATCATCAGCTTTCTTCCTATTCGCTACACAGTCAACATGAATAATCAGCCTCAATTTAGGCCAAACAAAGAAGATAGTCTGTCTCAGAAACATTTTGCAAATAAGTTAAGTGCTGTGCGATTTTATTTTTTTATTTTTTTATTTTTTTATTTTTTTATTTTTAGAAAATAGGCTATGAGGTGAGCGATTTTTTGGGTTTTTGTTTTTGTTTTCTTTTGCTAATCCAAGCTTCAGAGAACTTTTTTAAACTTTTTATTTTAAAATCCCAAAAACAAAAACAAAATCCTTTTTTTTTTTACAGATTTAAACACCTGATACTGACACTATATTACGCCAGTGTTCTCAAAAATTTGCAGTGTATAAGCATAAATACTTCCATCACTGCAAAATTTTGAGAAGACTGGCGTAATATAACGTCAGGTGTATGGTTTTGAACACTGGATACGTGTCAGGTGTTCAAAATCAGAGGTTTTGAACACTCCGGACACTTAAAAAATGTAACACCTTTTGAACACCTGAGACGTGTTCAAAATTGAATTTTTGTATTGGAAAAATCTTCTAGTCAAACTTACACAATTTTGACTTTTTATTGCTGTTTGGGGGTGGAGGCAACTCTTTAAACCGAAATGACCGATAAATATTGCAAAATAAACCTTTTGGATTTTTAAAACACGTGCCAGGTGTTAAAAAGGTGTTCAAAATTGAACATCAACTTTCAAATTTAGAACACTCATATTCCATTTGTTCAGAATATGAGTGTTCGAAATTAGCACACTATAGTGTTCTAAGGCAGTGTTTTTGAACACCTCGGACGCGTCAGAACAATGTTCGGACGCGTCCGAGGCGTCCAATGTGTTCAAAATATGAGTGCCACGATGAACGCTAATGTTCATAATAGCTAGTATGGAACACCTGATAGAACCTATGTGTTCAAAAATAAAAATTGCAATTGATATCATGTTAATTAAACTGCTCAAACTTAAGCAAAATTCTGTTATACCCTACACACCTACATCGGTAGTATGCGTCGTTCTTAAAATTCATGCCCCATTTCGTCACCTTATAATCATAAAAAAAATTGTGTCAGATGAAACTATGTCAGATAAAATTGAGTCAGGTCAGATTAATTGAGTCAGGTTACGGAAGAACCCCACTAGGGATACCTCTGTGAAGGGTATAACAGAATTACTCCCAGACTTACACAATTTTGACTTTTTATTGCTGTTTGTGGGTGGAGGCAACTCTTTTAAACCGAAATGACCGATAAATATTGCAAAATAAACCTTTTGGATTTTTTTGAGCACGTCTCAGGTGTTAAAAAGGTGTTACCTGATGAACACGTCCGTTTCAGTGTAGTATCAACAATTACGCCGCGATAGACACTTACGCGTGAGACATGCGTCATTATCCTGGATACCTTGGCTCCATCCCTCGCAGCAAAAGTAGATCAGTTCCTGATTTTTATTACATGCATCGCAGACATTTATCCTGGAATCAGAAATATTTTGGTTCTATGATCATAAATGTTAAGTTGTCTGCCATGCAAACTAAATGTTGCAAGATCATAAACATGGATACAAAACCAGTTGAGCAAAAATAACATCAGTTCCATTGCAATAGAATAAATGAGTACTACATGTATGAAAGACCCAAATTAAACACACTCAAATATTGATGCAAATTCAACACTATAGTATTAGAATAGTACATTTATCTCGGATTTTCATGAACAGTTTTTAAAGTGAAAGATATACGCACCCAGAAGACGACAAAGCAATGGTTGTGTCCGCATTGCTCCAACTTACTATCACGACCGTCAATACGATGACTCGCAGCAGCAGGATCCCCAAACATTCCCTTGTAATTGTGTAAGACATTGCTGGGCATTATTGTGTAAAAATTCACAACAGTTGATGAAGCTGATATGTAATATCGACGACGTTAATTAACGAATCACAAAATCGTTTGCTTTGCCGTCTCATGATATAGTGCAGTATTAATCGACACAACTTACTTCCGTCAAGTTCAAAATCGTTCCTGGACGATTACACGAACAAAGGCGATACCTTAAAGGGGCATTGAGAGATACGTATGGAAGTGCACCCTCAATGTTCGTGGAATAGGGTTTTTTTCACCAAAGTAATACTTAGGCATCTCAAACCGTTTACCTTAATTCGCAGTATATCATGTAATATTTCACAATTTATTAATTTCGATGTAGATCACATCGAAATTAACTGCAGAAGTCGGCACACAACACATTGCTTCACTAGAATGTCTATCTAGCGCCATCACCTCAACCCTGTTCCCATGAAATATTACGTTTCTGGGTTCTATTATATCTAGATTCTATTGAAACTTTTTATTATTTTTAAATTTCATTTTTATCGCCAATCTCTCCGTGCCCCTTTAACATTTATGAACCATTGCCACGCGCACTTTTGTAAATGTGTACTATTGTCACCTTACCTTTGAAAGTTATTGGGTCGAAATAATTGCGTGGGTGAACTGTCAACTATTGTTAGTGGTATACACATACCTGGCAAGAGTTGAAAGAATTGTTTGCAAATTGTTTATTTTATTTATTTCCTCCGGAAAACGTCTAAAATAATATGATTGGGGGAAAAAATCGCTCGCGTTTTCGGCTTTACTATGATTTAATCACCGTTGCAGCATGCTGAAATTGAGTATCGACGGTACCTATGGAGATCTTCGTTAAAGAACTGAAGAGCTAAATGTCACTGCAAAGAGAACTAATATTTATTTATTTTTTAAATTGCAAGGAAGCTAAAAGTTTATAAATATGTTACAAAACTCTAGCAGAAAAGAAAATGGACTCAGAACTTAAGATGTGTGAACCTGGCAATTATTTTCCTTCACAAAATTAATGTGAATGATGCTTGTGTTTGAGTGCAGTTGATCATGGTTCAAAGTGTCTTCAGAATATTTTATTTGTGTGATAATCTAATAAGTTACGTTTTATTTATATCTTAAATGCAGGGTTTTACCACATTTGCGGGAATATTGTCTAATAATATGCTTAATATGCTACACACAAAAATGCAGATACGTGCATTGCTGGTGAACACTAACTCCATGTCACCATGCCACAGTAACAAACAGTCATGTCTTATACCATTGGAATGGTGAAAAAGAGGTCAGCATACAAACGTGTCATATGTTGACAATTTTCCAATTGATTACTTTCATTCTTTCGGAAGATAGAATAGAGACGGTTTATAAATACAACAACAAGTTATGGTTCAATGCACGCATCAATGTCAATGTCAAGGGCCGTTACAATCCGTGCACATGATTATCGATGCACCCTCTGAATGAAAAGTTTTCTCAACTGATTTTACCATATGTTGGGTGAATTTGAATTTGAATTTGTAGGGTGTTTCAAAAAAGTGCTCCTTGGGGGACAGAAATAATTAACAATACATGACATGTTTTGGTTTTATTTAAAAGAAATGGACTGTTGGTAAGCGCTATTTAAGTCCTCGATCACATCAAAACCGTCTTAGATCAAAATCTCATCTCATTAAATGTGACATCCCCTAACTCCTAAGGTATGGTAAATTCGGGAACAATAGTGCAAATTCCAATCCAATTTGGTAACATTTCATTGAACGGTATAGAATTGGACTTTCGACTGACAAAACTTCATTGGATATTCCATTGATTTATACTTTATAGGATACATAAATGTAATAATAATAATACTAAACTTGTAAACAACAAGCTTCTATAGGCGCTTTACATAAACCATGAAAATGCTAATACAAACTTAAATATGCATAAAGATATAGCACAAAATATTTTTTAAGATGAAGATAAGAAGTTAAAAATACTGCATAAAATTGACACCAATGACGCAAGGTTAACATGGTTAAAAGATGAACAACTATGACAAATTTATAACAGAACATCATAGATAGAATACAGCATAAAATTGAAACCAATGACTAGTTAAAAGATGAAAAACAATGACAAATTGATTAAAAAAACACATACAATACAATTCATGAGATAATACCAAATAATTTACCATATTAAAAACTACATATAATTTACATTTTGTCTTATAATAATTGCACATGACGGTGATAAACATTTATCCAATTGCAAATATTTCAGATGTTGTACATTACACTCTTAGAAAAAATGGTTCGTTTAAGAACCCTTTTTTGTCCCGCGGGGAGCACCTTTTGGCCTAAAAGGTTCTAAAAAGAACCTTAGAATGGTTCTTTGAAGAACTTTCAAATTTTAAATAAGACATAAAGGTATATTTACTTTTTTGTTTTTATGTAATATGCAAATTCAAGAGAAATGTAAACAAATTTAGTCCTTTTCAACTGTTAAAAATCATTTCTTCTTGGCTAAAAACATTTTTTACCGTTTTACCAAGAACCATTGAGGGTTCTCCATAATTTTTCCCCAAAAGGTTCTTGAAGCTTGAGGAACCATTTTCTTGGCTAAAGAACCCTTTTAGAACCTTTTTTGGTTCTAAAAGGAACCCAATAAAATTTCTATAGGGTTCCTTTTAAAACCAAAAAAGGTTCTAAAAGGGTTCTTTAGCCAAGAAAATGGTTCCTCAAGCTTCAAGAACCTTTTGGGAAAAAATTATGGAGAACCCTCAATGGTTCTTGGTAAAACGGTAAAAAATGTTTTTAGCCAAGAAGAAATGATTTTTAACAGTTGAAAAGGATTAAATTTGTTTACATTTCTCTTGAATTTGCATATTACATAAAAACAAAAAAGTAAATATACCTTTAGGTCTTATTTAAAATTTGAAAGTTCTTCAAAGAACCATTCTAAGGTTCTTTTTAGAACCTTTTAGGCCAAAAGGTGCTCCCCGCGGGACAAAAAAGGGTTCTTAAACGAACCATTTTTTCTAAGAGTGTACCATGGAAATTGAAACACAGTGTGAAAGGACGTTGAGGGGAGAGGTTACCAGCACTTCACCCTCAGGAAATATTGCACAAATGTTGATGGCTTATGGCTACATAGCAATGAAGCCATAAGCAATATAAATATTTTACTGTATCATATTTGATAACAATTATACGCGAAGAAGACATATCAGAATATATTGCACATAGTAGATAACTGGTTGGTATCACAATGACATTTGAAATAAGGCGTTGTGGAAGCTGTAAAAACTCTGCCCCGTGCTGGAGGGGAGAAGTAACTAGCACTTGCACCCTAAACAATATACAGGGTGACCCAATAAAATGTTAACACTCCGGGCACTTAAGGTATCTTAAAAGGACAGGAACACACGGGTCTAATCTTGATGTATTATGAAAGCTGAGTAAATAAGCTTTCATTTGCATTTTATTGTGTTCCAATTATTTATTTAGAACGGTAGATAGGCCTATGCCTCAGCAAACATGAGGAAGCAAAATCGGCTTGGTCCAATCCTCTCAGTATGAAAGTAATGCTTTTAAAATGCACGAAACAAGAAGCAAAATGATTAAGTCACACACACACACCCCCACACACTCCCACATCAGTTAATCTCTTCTTTGTTCTTTCCAACGCATTCTTTCGATTGTTTTCAAGCTTAAAAGACATAAATAAATATATTCCACATATATTATATAGGTATTTTGTCATGAGTTCAAGTTCTATACTCTTTTTCCATGTGCAATGGGTAGCTGTCAGTAAAGCATGCATTCTTTAAAATTGAAATTGAAACATTTCATGTTCTTTGTTGAAATGGTCCATCCAATTAAATAAATTAACTAATATTGCACTGAAATAAAACTAGTATTGCACTGAAATTAACCATAAATCAATAATCGATACATTCTAACTTATGATTAAATGTTGCAATGGTATTGTTACTTTTGAATTACTGCACAATAATGTTTTTGGCATTCTTAAAAGTTCGTAATCATAGTTGTAATTAATGCAAATTGGACCAAGCCGATTTTGCTTCCTCATGTTTGCTGAAGCATATCACCCGTTCTAAATAACCAATTGGAACGCAATAAAATGCAAATGAAAGCTTATTTACTCAGCTTTCATAATACATCAAGATTCGACCCGTGTGTTCATGTCCTTTTAAGATATCTTATGTTCCCGGAGTGTTAACATTTTTTGGGGTCACCCTGTATAGCAATATAATAGATAGCATGACGACACATAATAATATCAACAACAAAAAAATGCAATTTTCTTCTTTTATGCCCGTGTCTTTATTTAAAAGCTCTCAACATAAAAAGACAGTATAACATATACAAAACACCATCAATCGGTATACTGTAAGACAACGTTTTAAAAGAAATTAGATACCGTAATAAATAAAGAATTAGTTTACAATAAAAGCAATAACTCTCACAGAAATGCATTTGAAAAAGATGTCAATGTTTTGTTTAAAATGCATCTATATTCACGTACTTTGTTGTTTGCTGAGACTTTAGTCTCATCAGGTTGTTTGTCTTGGATAATATGTATAAAGATATGTTTTCTATTCATCAAATGGAACTAACTATCAACATTAATGAGATTAATCATTATTGATTTTAATGATTAAGTTCAATTAATTACTCACTGAACGTTTCTATTAATAACACAGCATTTTGAAGGCTGCACAGAAAACTATAAGTGGGTCATCGGTACCCACTTATGCGAGTCTTTATTCCGTCCCTGTAGTGACACCCTTGTCAAGTAAAGTAGGTCAAATGACACATCTGCAATAGGTCAAATGACCCATTAAGTTCAGTTTTGAGTCACTATGACACATGTATAATGGGTCACATGACATGTTATTCACTTCAAGTGAGTCTTTGCAGAGACTCACACCTACTGTCATAGGTCACATAACTCGTTTAAATTGTCAAATGAGTCCCATCAACTCACTTACAATGGTCAGACTGACCTATTTGCACAGGTCAGTGGGTCATCGGTACCCACTTATGTGAGTCTTTATTCCGTCCCTGTAGTGACACCCTTGTCCAATAAAGTAGGTCAAATGACACATCTGCAATAGGTCAAAATGACCCATTAAGTTCAGTTTTGAGTCACTGTGACACATGTATAATGGGTCACATGACATGTTATTCACTTCAAGTGAGTCTTTGCAGAGACTCACACCTACTGTCATAGGTCACATGACTCGTTTAAATTGTCAAATGAGTCCCATCAACTCACTTACAATGGTCAGACTGACCTATTTGCACAGATCAGACTGGTCACCGTTACTCACTTATGTGAGTCTTTATTACGTCCCTGTAGTGACACCCTTGACAAATAAAGTATATAGGTCAATTGAGCCACTTGCAATAGGGCAAAATTAGTCACTGTGACAAATGTATTATGGGTCCCATAACCATGTTATTCACTTCAAGTGGGTCTTCAGAAATATTAAGGGTCCCATGTATCTGGTTTGTGAACAATCACTTATAGTGAGTGACGTCTTGAATTAATCGTGGTAATAAAAAGGATATATATATCCTTACGAAATCTACTTTCCATGGTGTTAATTTTAAAGAAGCCAATGTACACACCAGCCAACATCGACCGTGGGCCCACAGTGGGCCCTCAAATAATAATTATAAGCAATGTTTTGAATTACTAAATTCCTACACTGTAAAAATGGTGTCTTGCAAATAAACACGTCTTGATTTTTACATGTCTTAATTTGGTGTCTTATCACAAGTCATGTCTTATTACATAGTGTCTTATTGCAAGACGTGTCTCATTTTAAAATACATTATTCCAAGACACGACTCATTGTATTTAGACATGTTTTGACAGAAGACACATCGCATGCGACTTGTTAGAGACACGTCTTGGTTCAAGTCATTAGGTGCTGGGTATAGTGTCTTGATTAAGACGCCAATAAGACATATATAAAATAAGACGTCTTTAAAAGACGTGTCTAAAAACCGATGTGTCTTACATGGAGACACAACGTCTCATTACATAGTGTCTTATTGCAGGACGTGTCTCATTTTATAATACATTATTCCAAGTCATGACTCATTGTATTTAGACATGTCTTTTCAAAAGACACATTACACGTGACTTGTTAGAGACACGTCTTGGTTTAAATCATTAGGTGCTGGTTAATGTCTTGATAAGACTCCAATAAGACATGTCAAATATAGGGCCTATTGCATTTTTAAAAGACGTGTCTAAAAGCCCAAATAGGGCCTATATATGTCTTACATGGAGACACACCGTCTCATTTAGTGTCTTAATATGGGCTATTGCAATTAGGCCCTATAAGACATGTAGGCTATAGGCCTAGGGCCTACGTCTCATTTTTTTAAATAATTGGGCCCATAGGCCTATTTCAAGTCATATCTTGTCAAGGCACCGCACATCACATGTGACTTGTTAGCCTCACACGCCTAAAAAAGAGCTAGGCCTAGTCCCGGGCCTAGTTACAAGACATGTCAAATATAAGACGTGTTTAAATCCCGGGTTTAATTAAAAGTTTTGGCAGACAGCAAATCACGTGTTTAAATTACCGCGACCTTAATATTCCGATCGTCTAAAAGCTCCGATATTGATGACCACGACTTTGAGTACTGTGCGCAGCGAATTCTTGGAGCCAGCAAAACTCCGGTGATTCTCCAACATTGGATCATCGAATAACATCAGGACAGACCTTACGCCGGTGAATTTGGTAAGTTAAATCCGTTCGAATCCTCACACATTTTCTGACAAGTAACACTCATTTCTTAACTACTAAAAAATTAGGCTTGTAGGTATAATTTGCCAAAGATTTGGTCAAGATTGTCTTACAACCTTGACAGTAAAGGGTATACATTCGCTTGCATGCTTGATATGGATAACGTCATGACGTGGATAAGCTTAAATACCTTGTGTGTAGTTTATACAGGCCACGATGTCATGACATAAGTCAAACGGGAAGTCAAAGTGTGTAATATTTTCTATGTCATTTGAATGTGATTGGAAGGAGCTTCACGGAACGTATGGCTTCGAAAAATGGGGAAATTGTGGGGTTTTACATGTTTTATGCCCGGGTTTTATGTTCAACTTGAATTTTTAATTTTTAACAAGCAACAGTACGTGCATGCCTGAGTAGCACACACTCACAGCATAAATATGCATGGGTGTATCATATGTGCATGCATGCATTGTTCATGTTGTACATGCAGAGCTGACACAAATGTGCAACCACAGGCATGACAGGCAAATTGACTGAAGGCAGTCACTCATGGCAGTAGAATTCCTAGCCTAAAGTAAAAGTTCAGTAGTAAGCAAAGAAAGGCTGATTTTCTCTACCGTGTAGGCTCATGGGACCCTTAATATTTTGTCCACTTTGGCCCGTAGGCTATACAGGCCAAAGTGGACAAAATATTAAGGGTCCCAAGAAGGCCCACTGTGGGCCCACGGTCGATGTTGGCTGGGACCCATCCCATAATCCCATTCGCGCTACAGCGCCCGCTATCGATCTTGACCTACTTGGAAAATGCAAGTGGGTCAGATATCGATCTTGACCTACTTGCAAAATACAAGTGGGTCAGATGTCGATCTTGACCAGTAACAATACGGAACTGAGTCAGTTTACCTGTTTACGTTCATGGTTGGAATGACCCAGCAGAGCAGAGCAAGTAAGTCAAATGACTCACATTGACTCGATCTTGACACACTTGCACATAATCAAATGAGTCACATAACCAAGTATGTTAGTTGACCCATTGTCATATCTCAGATGAGTCACTGTACTTTATGATCTGGGTCATTTCACCCATATAGGTAAGTTACATATAGAAGTGACTTATGTCAAATAGGTCAAGTGACCCGCTTGTGACCCAGAAATTTTTCCTTTTCTTGACCTACTTGCAAAATACAAGTGGGTCAGATGTCGATCTTGACCAGTAACTATACGGAACTGGGAACTGAGTCAGTTTACCTGTTTACATTCATGGTTGGAATGACCCAGCACATGAGCAAGTAAGTCAAATGACTCATATTGACTCGATCTTGACACACTTGCACATAATCAAGTGAGTCACATAAACAAGTATGTTAGTTGACCCATTGTCATATCTCAGATGAGTCACTGTACTTCATGATCTGGGTCATTTCACCCATCTAGGTAAGTTACATTGAAGTGACTCACGTCAAATAGGTCAAGTGAACCGCTTGTGACCCAGAAAAGTTTTCTGTGTGTAATCAAATGGCTGCTTTGACCAGGGGTCACAAAACGTGATTACACATCTGCGATGAAAAAGACATATTGCCAATAAAATTTGGCTTTTCAAATGCCTTTTAACTTTGAAGATGACTCCTCTTCAAGCATACACAATAGAAAATATCTTTCAAAGAATCTGTCTTTTTCATCGCATATGTATAATTCTGTTTTGTGACATCGATCAAAGGCACTTTTGAGCACTTTTGTCCAAGTGTTTTTGTCACAGCCTTCCGAATGCTGTGTTCACGCTCACCCTAGCACTTTTGTTCTCACACTAAGTCATATCTGTACAATTTAACCAAACTTCTTTAACCCCCTTTGATTTGATAATATGGAAGTACTGCTTCTACTAATAGACTTTCTCTTTTAAGACTGACTTTGGATTAATGGTACAAAATAATAATTATAAGCAATGTTTTGAATTACTAAATTCCTTATCCAGTGCCATAGGAGGAGTATGCATATACTGTATAGCAACCAAAAAGTAAACACCTTGCCTGCTACAAATTGAGAGAAAACACCGGGAACCCATTGAAATACTGTGTCAGCTTTCAGGTAGTTTAGGTTTTCTAGGCTTCTATTAAAATAATGAAAAGTTCTTATAAGTTTAAACCCATTTGTGGTATTTTAAGACATAATTTTAAGGAAAAACAATACCGGTATTTCAGTGATATTTTTAGTTTTTCTCTTTGATATTTTGAGTTAATTTAAGTATAACCCTCGTCCTTCTGAGACGTTTTTGTAACAACGTTAACTAAGGGGGTGGTTAATATTATAGAACCACGGAATAGGTAGAGGTCTCCTCTTTCCATACATACCAAAACCAGTACAAACAAGTCACAATGACGTCACTAAACATGGCCGACCTCAAAATCCCGTTGCATTCGTCTGTACTGTGAAATATAGGCCAACATTAAACATTTTTGGTAATGCTTTATTATAATGGGATCACAAACTACAACTCAATAAACTTCAACGAGCTCAGAATGCTGCTGCACGAATGCTCACAAGGACTAGAAAATTTGATCACATTTCACCTGTTTTACAGCGTCTCCATTGGTTATACCTATTCGATATCGTATCCATTTCAAACTTCTTCTCCTCATCTGGAAAGCCCTACATGACATGGCACCTTCTTATATCAGCGATCTTCTCAATCCACACATTCCATCACGTCGCCTCAGATCTTCGGATAAACAGTTTCCTCTCAGTTCCTCGGACATATTCTTCATATGGCGACCGGGCTTTATGCTTGTGCACCTAGAACTCACTTCCTTCAGATCTTCGATTCTGTGATTCACTTGATGGTTTCAAAAAGACTTTAAAAACTCTGTTTAAGATTGCTTATGTTTTGACTGATTGACTTCTATATGTAACTGTTTTATATTTAACTGTTTGTTTTGATTTGTTTTGATTTGTTTTGATGTTTGCGCCTCGGAATAGGTTGTCTAGATAGATGGCGCATTATAAATGCATTATTATTATTATTATTATTATTATTAGTGTTATTATTATTATTAATTACAGATGTAATAAATTTGGTTTGTTTTGTTACAACCCGCTGTTACTTTGGGCTGCCAAAGTGGTCAAAATAGTATTACAAGTAAGAGAAAGGTGTCGATATGAGAGAAATGTGTATAGAAACTAGAGAAAGGATTAAGAGAATGAACGGTCTAAAATATATAGAAAGGTAGATATAAAACAAGAGAAAGTGATCTAGAATGGAGAAATGTACTGTGTGTAAAGAAAGGGGTCTAGAATAGAGAAAGGTGCGTAATTTAAAGAAAGGGGTCTAGAATGGACAAAGGTATGCAATCTTTACAAAGGGGTCTAGAATAGAGAAAGGTATGTAATTTAGAGAAAGGGGTCTAGAATGGACAAAGGTATGCAATCTTTACAAAGGGGTCTAGAATAGAGAAAGGTGCGTAATTTAGAGAAAGGGGTCTAGAATGGACAAAGGTATGCAATCTTTCCAAAGGGGTCTAGAATAGAGAAAGGTATGTAATTTAGAGATAGAAAGGGGTCTAGAATGGACAAAGGTATGCAATCTTTACAAAGGGGTCTAGAATAGAGAAAGTTATGTAATTTAGAGAAAGGGGTCTAGAATGGACAAAGGTGCAATCTTCACAAAGGGGTCTAGAATAGAGAAAGGTGCGTAATTTAAAGAAAGGGGTCTAGAATGGACAACGGTATGCAATCTTTACAAAGGGTTCTAGAATAGAGAAAGGTGTGTAATTTAGAGAAAGGGGTCTAGAATGGACAAAGGTATGCAATCTTTACAAAGGGGTCTAGAATAGAGAAAGCTATGTAATTTAGAGAAAGGGGTCTAGAATGGACAAAGGTATGCAATCTTTACAAAGGGGTCTAGAATAGAGAAAGGTGCGTAATTTAGAGAAAGGGGTCTAGACTGGACAAAGGTGCAATCTTTACAAAGGGGTCTAGAATAGAGAAAGGTGTGTAATTTAGAGAAAGGGGTCTAGAATGGACAAAGGTATGCAATCTTTACAAAGGGGTCTAGAATAGAGAAAGGTGTGTAATTTAGAGAAAGGGGTCTAGAATGGACAAAGGTATGCAATCTTTACAAAGGGGTCTAGAATAGAGGAAGGTGTGTAATTTAGAGAAACGGCTCCTGGGTCTAAAATGGAGAAATGTCTGTAATTTATGGAACGGGTCTAGAATAGGTGTCAGGTGTGTAATTTAGAGAATTAAAGGGTCTCAATAGAGAAAGGTGCATATAATTTAGAGAGAGGGGTCTAGAATAAAGAAAGGTGTGTAATTTAGAGAAAGAGGTCTAGAATGGAGAACGATAGTCATGATAGTAGAATAGCTGTAAAGTAGAACTTTAATCTAGAAAACGCTCGCTTTTACAATCATGGAATTACTCTACAATGAGGAGAGGGATATCGGAAAATGTCTAAGTCCCTGTAGGTCGTAGCCTCGAAGGGTCCAATTCAAAGAACGGTCTGTAAGTCTTAGCCTCGGAAGGGTCAGATTTGGAGAACGATCTGTAAGTCGTAGCCGGCCTCGGAAGGGTCATTATTTAGAGAACGGTCTGTAATTTAGAGAAAGGTGCGTAACTCAGAGAAGGTACTGGAGGTTATAGGAAACTAATTACCATATACTCCATTTTGTCATAAATATTTATATCAACTGGCAAGAGATAATTAATATTCATATGCGCCAACTCTATTTAACGTTCATATGCCACTACTATCCATCCCTAGCATCCCTACTATCCCTAGCATCCCTAGTATCCAAGCATCCCTACTATCCTTAGCATCCCTACTATCCCTATAGCGTCCCAAGCATCCCTACTATCCCAAACATCCGTACTATATCCCAAGCATCCCTACTATCCCAAGCTTCCCTCCCAAGCATCCCTACTATCCCAAGCATTCCCAAGCATCTCTTCTATTCTATCCCTAGCATCCCTACTATCCCAAGCATCCCTACTATCCCAAGCATCCCTACTATCCCAAGCATCCCTACTATCCCTAGCATCCCTACTATCCCTAGCGTCCATACTATCCCAATCATCAATATATTGCATCCCTACTGTCGTAATCCCTACTATCTGAAGCATCCCTAATATCCCAAGCATCCCCACTATCCCAAGCATCCCTACTATCCCAAGCATCCCTACAATCATTAGCATCCCTACTACCCCAAGCATCTCTTCTATCCCTAGCATCCCTACTATCCCAAGCATACTATCCCAAATATCCCTACTATCCCTAGCATCCCTACTATCCCTAGCGTCCATACTATCCCAAGCATCAATATATATAGCATCCCTACTGTCGTAATCCCTACTATCCCAAGCATCCCTAATATCCCAAGCATCCATACTAATCACACCTGCCTCTAAATTACCGTTCTCTAAATTTGACCCTTCCGAGGCTACGACTTGAGGACTAGACATTTCCAGAATTCCCCCCACATTGTTAGAGTTCGTCCATGATTTAGCGAGCGTTTTTCTAGATTCAAGTTCCACTTTACAGCTATTCAAGTTCTAATTCTACTACCGGTCTCCATTCTAGACCCCTTTCTCTAGGAGTCTAGATACACACCTTTCTCCATTCTAGACCCCTCTCTCTAAATTACACACCTTTCTCTATGCTAGACCCCTTCTCTAAAAGCTCCTAAATTATACACCTTAATGATGGGTCTCCATTCTAGACCCTGTTCTCTAAATTACACACCTTTTCTCTTCTAGACCCCTCTCTAAATTACACACCTTTCTCCATTCTAGACCCCTGTATCTTGTTGTATCTACCTTTCTATGGGATTTAGACTGTTCATTCTCTTAATCCTATTCCTATACCTTTCTCTGGTTTAAATTCGATACACCTTTCTCTATAATATCGACACCTTTCTCATACTTTTATACCATTTTGACCCCTTTGGCCGCCCATATGTTACTCATCCTGTACAGTAGCGTAACCAGCGGGGGAGGGGGGGGCGGGGGGCGGGGGATGGGGAGGGGCGGGAACCCTTGGAACTCTTGCCCCCCCCCCCAATGAAATCAAGTAAAGCTGTAAATGAAATTTGCAAAATAAGTACACACCAAATCCCCCCAATAATGACGTCGTGTCGGTTGAGATTGGCACTGTCGGTTCATTTGACGAAAGAAATCATGGAATTATGATGGTCAGAAGTACACATATGAAATTTTTTCGCGCGCTTCAAAAAATGAAATATTCTTTGGTACAAGCTTGTTTAGGGCCAGAATGTAGCTCAAATTTCATTGGCGGAGCCAGGGGGGGCCTGGGGGACACGTGCCCCCCGGGTCCCTGGCACCAAAAAAAAAAAAAAAAAGGAGAAGAAAAAAGAAGAAAAAGGAGAAAAAGGAAGAAAAAAAGAGAGAAGAGGGTATAGAGTTCTTTTTTGTTGTTGTTACATAGTAAGTTTCCATGCCCCACTCCTTATTTTGTACGTCCCCGGCACAGATCCCGGCATATCAAGGCAATAATGGCGTAGCCAGAGGGTTAAGAAGGGGCCGATCGCTCCTTCTCCCCTGTCCCCCAATTTTGCCATTGTCGCCTCAATTTTGACAAGACAAATCATAGTTAAATTATGACGTTCAAATACAAAGGTAGCATTTTTCGTTGTATGTGCCCCTTCCCCCAAAATGAATTAATTCCAAATTAAGAAGACCGTTTGAAGGCAAAATGTACCTCAATCCTAGCAAAACCGGGTAAAATAGCAAAATATTTAACAATAAAAGCAGCCTGTCATAAGGCCAAAATATATCTCAAATGTGGCAAATAAGTATAAAGAAGCCAGGGGTTTTCGTAAAATGAAATTTAAAAAAACATTTTAATAGAAGCAAAAATGTATCTCAATCTTGGCAAAATTAATGTAAAGAAGTTAATTTTGCGTGTTTGGTATCTCAATCGCGGCACAATTTATGTAAAATAGCCCCCAAAAAATTCGCGCGCTTTGCGCGCACGTCACATCAACGGTAACTTTAATGTTGGAATAGCCAAAATAGGCCTATATCTCGATCATGACAAAATTGGTTAGTGTTGAGAAGCCAATATTTCGCGCGTTTTGCTCATGTGCCTCGAAATATTTGCTTTAGTTTTATCATGTTTATAAGCTTGTACCAGCGAAAATTGGCAAAATATGTACAATAGCAACAACAAAAATTACGCGCGCACATGCCCAAACAATAAGACTTGGGACCAGTCTTTGTGTGACTTAACTTCTTGATGTCCGTTTCGGGAGGGCCGAGCGGGTGGTTAAAGGTTGGGTGGATGTTTTAGAACCTCAAACTATTTACATTTCTTTTTAGAAGCTTGTTATCAGCAAAAAAAGTCGCTCAATTATGACAAATTTAGTTTAAAGTATCCAATTTTGCGCGTTAAGCTCGCATGAACCTTCAAATATTATGAAACATTTAGCTTCATAACAAATAAGTATCAAATTTTGTGCGCTACGCGATAGTGTGACTTCAAACATTAACTTTAGCCCAATGAAATTTCTATAGGGTTCCTTTTAGAACCAAAAAAGGTTCTAAAAGGGTTCTTTAGCTAAGAAAATGGTTCCTCAAGCTTCAAGAACCTTTTGGGAAAAAATTATGGAGAACCCTCAATGGTTCTTGGTAAAACGGTAAAAAATGTTTTTAGCCAAGAAGAAATGATTTTTAACAGTTGAAAAGGATTAAATTTGTTTACATTTCTCTTGAATTTGCATATTACATAAAAACAAAAAAGTAAATATACCTTTAGGTCTTATTTAAAATTTGAAAGTTCTTCAAAGAACCATTCTAAGGTTCTTTTTAGAACCTTTTAGGCCAAAAGGTGCTCCCCGCGGGACAAAAAAGGGTTCTTAAACGAACCATTTTTTCTAAGAGTGAAGAATATATTAGAATAATTATGCTCAACTTCTTTCGTGCATTGATAAAAAACAAAATATTTATTAGAAATGAAGAGGTGACTTTTCGATAAAATGTTGGTCAAAAGTATACACAAGATCGCACCAAATGAGTTCGAAAATTGAAAAAAAAAATCTAATTCTGAGGGGTTAGGTCTACATCGATCCCCTCAGACCCCCCCCCCCCCCCCCCCCTGTTCGAGCTTTTAGACCATCATATACTTAAATCAAGAATATATCAGTATACGCTCAACTTCTTTCGTCATGTTCGTGCATTGATAAAAAACAAAATATTTATTGGAAATGAAGAGGTGGCTTTTCGATAAAATTATGGTCAAAAGCATATACCAGATTGCACCAAATGAGTTCCAAAATTGATTTTTTTTTCTACATTTCAGGGGGGCACATCCCCCCTCAGACACCCCCCTGTCCGAGCATAGCTCGGAGGGCGGTGCTGCGCACCGCTTGGATGGTACCTGATCAATTTACATTTTGGGAGCACACGCCCCTAAACTTTTCTTGAACCGAACCTGAGTGCCCCCCGGATAAAATAATCCTGGCTACGCCTATGTCAATCGTGCAGAAATTAGCTGTAAAGTCGCAAGCGCGGCACTTGGATTGTCTTAGGAGCCCCCCCCCCCCCCCCCCCCCATTTCAAGTCACTTCCCCTTCTTTCCCCCCCCCCCCCCCCCCCCACCCACCCCCACCCCCGCCTTCCAAATGAAAAAGTCTAGTTACGCCACTGCCTGTGTAGACAATAAGAGGTTACGACTGGTTTTCCCAGGTATACTCCGGATCTATGGGCGTGCTGGGGGCTCGACACCAAACGTCCAATCAGCTGCTCGCAAATAAAAAGTTCGGGTCGCCCAGCATATTGCAGAGTTGCCAGTGTAGCGATTCAGAACCCGACAGATATGATTTTCTCGGTATTGTAGTGTTTGTTTGATTTGCAAGATTATTCTAACATCTTGAGAATAAAAAACGTGCGAAGTATTCCAATGCTTGGTTCTTATTATAATAGGTTTTTAGATAGAAGGACACAACTATAATTTGTAACCGTCCCTAAAAAACGCCGCTGAAGCAGAGTGCACAATGAATACAGTGCGGATTCCAGAGAGAATGAAGTGACTTTATTTTGTAAACAAATATTTGGTAATCTGCTCAAAAAATGTCTGATTATCCATAGATCGTCCTTGAAGGATAGAGTCGGTCGGTATGATTTTTATTTTATTTCTTTATTTTTTAATCCTTTAATTTTAATATTAGATTTTTTTTGGGGGGGGGGGGTGGTCTCAGTTATTTAAAATTATGGTCCGAGGATTCATGAGGATTGAGGACACTCAAACAATTTGGTTATAATATTATTATTTATTTAACCCCTTTTTTAGCCTAGAACCATGATTTAGACGTCTTCCTCTATTAATAGCGATTTTGCGCTAAATGTTTGTTTTAAAGAAAGCAACAAATCCTTTAGCAGTCCCGATGCTAAGGATTGTTTTTAATTTGCCAAAATGTATCCACCCGCTCAGTCCCACCCAAGTTCTATAATATGATCACATATCATGCCAAGAGGTCCTGGATAGGGTTCGGGTTAGGGCTCTTCTACCACTAACAATTAGAAAATCATTCTTTCCCAACTCCCCCCCCCCCCCCCCCCCCCCCCCCCCCCCCCCCCCACCCCCCCACAAATAAATGGTACATGTAGGCTCGCCCAAGACGCTTCTCGTGTCGCCCAAAGTGAGCAGCTGTTCTGGCAACGCTTGATTGAATCAGCGAGGGTCACAACCCACGTAGGTCAAGGTCAGATATGTGCATGTGTCATGTACATGTACTTTGATAGCACAGCGTAGACTAAACAGCGTAGACGGAATATATTGCGCGAAAATAAACATTGCACACACACCATTTACATCGTCTACATGGTCTAATCTCTACAAGCTGATTAAGCATACACGAACTCGAATCATTTTCAAATTCAGATTCAGGATTCTCGTAGTCCTTATCTGGGAATGTAAATCGGTTTAACATTGTTTAACGTGAAAAGCGGAAGATGTAAACATTTAAGGAATAATTATTATAAGCTTTTTGTAAACAGAGAGAGAGAGTTTATAAAGACTAAACTCGGTGCGTTTATAAAAGTAAAAGTCCATAAAAATGGCTATGTTACGCTGCGCTGGTCTGCAATTGCAAGGCAGTAGTCGTCGGATTTGCACCAACACTTTCACTGTTTCTAACCGATTGTATTCAAGGACACCTGCAGCATCTATAAGCTTTTTACAGCAAAGCGGAGGAGCACAGGCACAATATAGTTTCGATGCGAGTAAACAATCACGGAGAAGGGGTTTGCTGTTCGCATCACGACGACGAAATATTGGCAGCTCAGCAGACGCTGTTGCGTCGTCATCATCATATTCATGGCGTCATGTGGCCATTGCAGCAGCAGCTGGTCTAGGAACTATTGGTAAATTATTAATTATTGTATTGAATTATTATTTATTTCTTCTGTCTGTTAATAACTTTGTGTTATAACTTATATTTGGCATTTAAATGTTTAATAATACTAGTACTAGTACAGTAGTACTACTTACTAGCCTATACTAGCCTAGGCCAGCTCTACATGTATGTATAGCATATCTATAGGTATATTAATAATATTATGGGAATGACCTCAATCCTCCAAAAAAGATTGGAAGCAGATTTTCTTGCAGATTTACATTTCTGATCATAAATCGTAAATACATTCCAAGTAACAGTGCGGTACGATTCCTAATTACTTCAAAATCATGGTTTAAGAGTGAAAATAAACCATACCTACCGTTTATGATTTTGATTTTCACTCTAAATTCAGTCTAAAACCATGATTTTGAGGTAATTAGGAATCGTATCGCTCTGAACTCGGAATAAATTTATGATTTATGATCAGTTATAAATCTGCAAGAAAATCTGCTTCCAAAAAAATTGAGCATTGATGGGCAATGATGGCGTCTCCTAGAAAATATCACCTATAATATATATACCAGGGGGGTGGGGGCTTTGGGCCCCCAGACCAAAAAACAAAAGAGAAAGGGAGAGAGTGAGGGCCCAGAGGGGAGAGGGAACGGGAGGGCGCTTTTATTAAAGATCCACCGAAGTGTAAATGTTACTATTATATATCAAAATAAAGACAAAATCACAAGGATTTCGAAAATAAATATTTTATGAACGATGATCCATTATAGGGAAAGAAGAAATTTACAAAAAATAATAAATGCGCCCAAAATCCGTGTTAAAAACAATCTTCGTATTTTGAAAAACCCGCTCTACCAGCCAACACAGAGGAGAAATCATAGTTAGCAAACAATGCACTAGTGTAAAATTGTGACAGGGTCTATATGTCTACACACACTCTTTACAATGCATGCTACGTTAGCCTCTTCCCATCATCATGCCTCGCTGAACTCACCCAAGACGGTATACGGGGGGGTGTCGCTCTAATGGGTAGCTTTTTGGGCACAAAATCCCTAAACATGGGGTATGATTTTCCGGGGGGGCACTGACATTGGAAAAGGGTATAGGTATGTGCCGCGCTGAAGACCCCCTTTTTCACCCTCTGCTGCTAGCTCTTATGACCCCCCTTTTGAGCCTGGATCAGTTCTCAAGGCCCCCATTTTATTGAAAATTCAAAAATCGTGAAATTTTGCGTTCCAAAAACCCCAACTCTTCGAAAATTTTGCGTTCTAAAACCAAAAATATCAAAAATTTGCGTTCTTGCTAATCAAAATTGAACTATAGGCCAGTTCTCAAGACCTACTTTTTTTGAAAAAATCAGTTCCTAAGACCCTATTTTTCGTCATAAAATCCACTCAGTTTGTTTCTATAGCCCCCCTTTTTGAGACCCTGTGCGGCACACCCCTACCCCCAAAAAAGTTGAGTGCCCCCCCCCCCCCGGGATGATTTTGTGCTGGAAATCCCTAATAATGGGGTCACTTTTTACAAATGGGTCTATTTTCGCGAAATTTGTGTCCATTTTCGCGAAATTTGTGTCTTTTTTCACCAAATTGTGTCTATTTTTGCATAAAATTTGCAAAAAATAGGTCTATTTTCCCGATAATTTATGAAAATTTGGTCTAAAATGAAGCAAAACCCCTAAAAATGGGTGCAAAATCACCCCTAAAAATGGGTATGGGTTTTGAATATCCAGCGGCACACCCCCGACCAAACCAAATCCGAGTACCCCCCCCCCCCCGGTTGTATAACATTTATGTAAATATTGAAATATTGATAGCAAGGGGAGTTTTAGCCGGGGGGGGGGGGCACTGACATTGGAAAAGGGTATAGGTATGTGCTGCGCTGAAGACCCTCTTTTCATCCTCTGCTGCTATCTCTTATGACCCCCCTTTTGAGCCTGCATCAGTTCTTAAGACCCTGATTTTATTGAAAATTCAAAAATCACGAAATTTTGCGTTCCAAAGCCCCCACATTTTGCTCTAAAACCAAAAAATAAGGCCAAATAAAAAAAAAGCATATATTTCTCGTCCCCGCCCGCCTCCTTTTTGGGGGCCGCCTCCTTTTATCTTTTATTTTTTATTCACAAAAAAATAAATAATAATAATAATAATTTTTTTTTAAATTTTTTTTTTAAATTTTTTTTCTTTCTTTTTTCTAAGTTCAAAACAGGACCTTAGATGACTGGTATTTGACTCTAATCAAGTTGAAATTAAAATGATGATTGTTCTTAACAATAGTAGGCCTACAATAAATGTTTAAAATGCGGAATTTAAATTCAGTAAAAAGGATTCTCGCAAAAATATTCTGCAAGAATCCATAATTTTTTAAACATTTAAAATTTTCAACACCACTTCATGTCCCTTTAATAGGGAAAACACTATAGATTGCCAGAAATCTCAAACGGCGGCCATTTTGAAAAATAAAAAATAAAAAGCCCCTCATCCTCCTTTTTTTGAAAAACCTGGACGAGAAACATGTTTTATTTTTATTTGGCCTAAATAGAAAATTTGTGTTCTTGCTAATCAAAATTTAGTCGACTCGTATACCTTGTATAATTTCACTGTCACACAATCGAACAACACCCCCTGATACTTCCCATCCGAGAACCGACCAAATACAAGGTCTACTGGCATTGGATTTACAAAAGAACTGTGCTTGAGCACACTAGGGATTACTAGGGACGATGCTTTTTATGCGTCACGATAGTATCACACCCCTTCATAACGCGCTAATATTGAATTTGCTGTTTGTACATCTAGAAACGCGTGAAGGGGGTATTTCTGTGGCTGTGTAAGAGTCTCTAGTTATATCGTAAACAATGATCAAATAATTTGTCTCTGTTTAAACGTAAAAAGGTTTTTTATTACACGATATTGAAAGATAGGAAATAGCATGGAAATAGTCACATATGCGGAAATGTAGCTATATCTATGAGGAACATATTTTGGGCGAGGACCAATGTCAAAGATAACTCCTAAAGTGTGATTTTAGATCGAAACGGCGGCTATACAGTGCCAGAAAATCGACATTTTGAATTTATCAAGTGAGCAAGATTCGTCTCTCTGCGAAGACGTATATAAATATTCATATACTTCGTATTTATACAGTGCCAGAAAATCGACATTTTGAATTTATCAAGTGAGCAAGATTCGTCTCTCTGCGAAGACATATATAAATATTCATATACTTCGTATTTATCGTGTCTGCCATTGGTTAATTTTGAACCCCACGCGAACAAATTGCTCATTACATATGCGTCCAATTTCCTATGACAATGTGTATGGCATACCAGGCGCGTCACAACCGCAAAGAAAGAAGAAAAAAAGAGGAAACGGAGGAAAGGGATTGCTTTTCAATAAAATATTGGTCAAAAGTACGCACCAAATGGGTTCAAAAATTGAAAACAAATTCAATTCTGAGGGGGGCACATGAGGATGAATTGAAAATTTAAGTGCGTTTTCTATCATGTAATATTTAATGACGATCAGAAACGATACGGTCAGTGGTGTAGCTCAGGGGGGAGGGGGCAGTTGCCCCCCCCCCCCCCCCCCCCAACAGAATTGTTTGTGCCCCCGCCCCCTTTGTGCCCCCGCCCCTCTCTTTGGATATAGTGCGTATGCGGGTTAACCATTTAAAAATGACAATTTTCGCCTGGTTTTTAAAAATAAATGCAATTTTTTTTTGTAAAACTGCTTAAAACCCTGAGAATTGGCCCAAATATGTTGACTACAGTGCTTTTTGGACTGCAAAATGTTGTGTCCGTGCGAATTTTTTTGACCTTGCGATTTTTTTTGACTACCCCCTCTTCCCCCACTTACGTACGTGAAATTCAAGAGGTGACTGATATCTTGCCCCCCCCCCCCCCTGAAAAAAAACCTAGCTACGCCACTGGATACGGTATACATGTAATACAAAAAAATCTTTGGGGAAATCCCTGGCTGAATTCAGCAGACACGCATAGTGGTTTTGAAGAATAACATGGACATTGTTATTAAAAGTTGTTTGCGCTAAACATTTTATTTATTCAATATCTTGTTCAGGACTTTTTGAATAAATCAACAATAAATACCTGAAAAATGGTTGAATATATTTTTATTATCAAATAAATTGTGCAGAGTGGTGTTTTGCCACAATATTGGCAGGTACATGTATAGAGCGCGCTACATGCACTGTCCGGACAGGGGTCAGACCCCCACCCTTTTTATTTTTGCCCCACCCTTTTTACATAGCCACCCTTTTTATTTGGGAATGTTCAACCCCCACCCTTTATACCGAAAAGGGGACATTTTGATCATTTTGTGCATTCAAATTTGAAAAGGCACTCATTGGAAGAAAGGACAAAGTGACAGAAACATCCTGGGACCCGTTTTTTTTCGGGATGGGTCCCGGGATGCACGATTATTTAATGCAAATCTATAGAGGAGATTCATTTGAAATGGATTTATTTAATCAAATCAGTGCATTTTTGGTACTCTTATGATCCCTAAATTGTGATAATACGCTGCGTACGACACTTTCGTAGCTCCCGTCGAGTTTCCATTTTGAAAAAATGTCACGATTTCAACAATAGATGGCACTATATAACAACAAACCAATTTAAAGGTGGACTGTTTAATTTCAAATCGAAGTATATCTTCGGATATATATTTATGCTATATAGCGCTAGCGAGTCAACAAGGTCGGTATTTTGATTATTTTGATGATCGCTGAGAAACTGCCACCCTTTTTATTTTATCTCCACGCTTTATACAACTACACCCTTTATATCAAAAATATTCTGACCCCCACCCTTTTGTTGATTTTTTGATTTCTGAAGTCCCACCCTGTATAAAGCGTGCCGTCCGGACTATGACATGTATGTTGATGAAATTGCTGTTATTTAAAATCCTGCTGAATAATGAAAAAGTTGCCTCATTATGGTTTGGAAAAATAGTTAAAAGGTGCTTTTTTCACCAAAATTATGCCATGCGTTAAAAATAAATCCAAAAGCGCGATTATATTGCATGTTTCCATGTTGACAACTTGACATTTTTTTTTTTTTTTTTGTCAAAGCCATCATTTTTCATTCAAAACTACATTCAAACTATACTAAGTGCAGCCACAGTTATGTAACTTGTTGATTTTTAGGTAAATGGGCATTATTTGTTAAACATTTAGACAATTTTTGAAAAAAAATTGCTGTGTGATGAAAAAGTACTTTTTTGGGCAAAAGGTGCTTTTTTTGGTGCTTTTGCGCTTTTGAGCATTTTCCCTGTCCCTAATATAGGTCTATATCAAATTTGACCCAACGATGGCCTACAGCAATTTCACTGGGTAAAAATTCTTAAAGGGGCATTAAGAGATACGTATGGGAGTGCGCCCTCAATTATCCTGGAAATCAGTTTTTTTGCATCAAAGAAAGGCCTAAAAAAAGAAGAAGTTTGATTGGCGTAACCCGACCGACCCTATTTTAACCCCCGACCCTAAACATTTTTTTTTTTTTTTTAATTTAAAAAAAAGAAAGAAAAAAAAGAATTGTGTGTGAGAAAAAGAAATAAAGACAGTGAAAATGTGTATTTGTGCCATTTGTTTATGTCTATATGGTATATGTGTGCTGGTATATAAAATTTCATAAACGTTTTACAGATTTAAAAAAATAAAATAAAAAATAAAAATTCCGACCTACCTACCCTATTTTTTTGTCTATGTTTTTTCTAATCCTTACGCATATATATATACATTGTACTTACTACCATCTGAAACAGTTTACCAACATTCGCCGTTCATCATATAAAATTTCATGATTTTCTTAGTTTCGATATGATCATATCGAAACTAAGGTGCTGAATTCGGAAGTTATGCTAAGTTTTACTCACGGACTTTCGCGGCAAATCTCAACCTGGAAGTGCCGCAATTTGCTTAGTTTGGCATGAAGGCCATGTCGGAATTGTATGATATTTTGGATTTGGGCTATGTTGATGATTATCTCTACGTTATTTGCTCATTTAGTATCGATACATCTCTCAATGCCCCTTTAATAAGGATGAAAATCTAAATTGATTGGCAAAATGTGTGCTAACGTAGTGTTTTAGGCTAGAAAACAATGTAACTTCCAACATTTTTCAATCTTGAGAAAAATTTTGAAGGGTGAAAATAAAAAGTGAAGGGTATTTCATAAGCACCCTTTGTATAGGTTGAGTGAAAACACTGCCTTATTCTTTGTGCCAATATTTTGTATTTATATTTTTCTCTCTTTTTACATTTTTTTTTGTGCCAATAATTCTATAAAAATATTGGTCATTATAATTTTCCGAATCTTTATGACAGAAGGATGTGGGGTTTTTTTACCGAGGTTCCAACATTTTTGGAATTTGTCCCATAGTACATGTCGTTGCTTCCTCTCTCTCTCTCTACTCTTTTCTACCCAAAGTCACTGTACCACACATGCCACACATATTGAATACCAATTTCTACCCCAAGTCACTGTACCACACATGCCACACATATTGAATACCAATTTCTACCCCAAGTCACTGTACCACACATGCCACACATATTGAATACCAATTTCTACCCCAAGTCACTGTACCACACATGCCACACATATTGAATACCAATTTCTACCCCAAGTCACTGTACCACACATGCCACACATATTGAATACCAATTTCTACCCCAAGTCACTGTACCACACATGCCACACATATTGAAAACCAATTTCTACCCCAAGTCACTGTACCACACATGCCACACATATTGAATACCAATTTCTACCCCAAGTCACTGTACCACACATGCCACACATATTGAATACCAATTTCTACCCCAAGTCACTGTACCACACATGCCACACATATTGAATACCAATTTCTACCCCAAGTCACTGTACCACACATGCCACACATATTGAATACCAATTTCAAACAGGTTAATTATTGTTGTTTTATCATGTAAAATACTGATACAAGTTTAATATATTTTCCCACACACCCACGGTCATCACATGTAAAACACCACTAGCTTGCAGGCAACATGCACAGGGTTCAAATCGAAGGCAATGGCCTTTGAGGCCCCACCTTTGCCTTGATGCCCTCATTTTCTTGATGTTTTCACTTCATTCAAATTTCAAAAGTACATACCATAATTGCCTTGGAAAAAGTTGGTGCCCCTTTAAAATTGTCTTGCCTTAATGCCCTCAATTTCTTGGGTTTTTTTTCACTTCGTTCAAAAGTACACATCGTAAAATTTGCCTTGTAGAAAGTTGGTGCCCCACTTAAGTTAGATGCCCTCTTCTTTTCTTACTTTGAGGCCTGAACACGTGCTTTTAATTTTTGCCAATCAAAGTAACTGAACCCTAGATGATCCTTCGAATGTCTCTTGGGTATAGCTGCTTTATAAAATGCTAATATTACCCCCACATTGAAATTTAAACAATTCATTTTAATATTTCCTCTTTTTTCGTTTAAAAATGAAGTCACATGCTTCTTTTTTGGCTACTACAGGCCTACCTGAGTGATATGGATTAAATCTGTTATAGTACTGTAAGTAACCCAATTACTCATGTTATTATCATTCCAGGTCTATTCAAGTTCATGAGAGGAAAGAAAGAAACAGATTGCTCAAAGTCCATTGATATGAGTAGAGCCCCGACTTCCAGCATCACTGAAAAGTCTCAAGTGGCAGTCAGCAAAGCCCAATCAAATGTTGCAGAGTCAGAGTTTGACCGCATATATGGCGCGAGAAGACCAGATCTTCCCACCTACCGCAGCAAAGAGGTATCAGAACATAACGTCATGGAAAAAGGATTGTGGGTGACGTATCGCCATGGCGTCTACGACATCACAGACTGGGTCGCGACACATCCTGGTGGAAGGAAGATTCTTTTAGCAGCTGGGAAACAACTGGAACCCTTCTTTGCAACATATGCCGTCCATAAATCTAAACTAGCAATGGATATTATGGAGGGTTTACGGATCGGAAACTTGCATCCTTCGGACATGAGCATGGTTAAACCAAAGGCTAGTGATGATCCTTACTACAATGATCCACAAAGACATCCTGCGTTGAAGGTCAACTCGGAGAAACCATTCAACGCAGAAACGCCCATCGAATTAGTAGCGGACAGCTTCTTCACCCCCAACGATTTGTTCTTTGTTCGCAATCACCTACCGGTCCCTAAAGTGGACTTGAAATCACATACACTGGTGGTAGTGGGTGATAGTATGAAGAGTCCGATCAGTTTTTCCGTAGATGATCTTAAGAAGACCTTCAAGGAACAGACCATCACGGCTACGATTCAGTGTGCTGGTAACAGACGGAGTGAGATGGCACGTGTGAAGGAGGTGAAGGGGCTTCCGTGGAGCACCAATGCAATCAGTAATGCCAAGTGGACAGGTGTTATGTTATATGATGTCCTTCAACATGCTGGTGTAACAGAAGATACAGTGGAGCATGTCATTTTGCAAGGCTCGGATAAGGATACAGAGGGGATACCATACGAAGCCTCCATCCCTGCATCCACAGCTTTCGATCCTCGAAGAAATGTGATGCTAGCATGGGAAATGAATGGAGAAGAGTTACCTTTGGATCATGGCTATCCGTTGAGGGCGGTAGTGCCGGGGGTCGTTGGTGCGAGGAACGTCAAGTGGTTGTCCAAAATAGTTCTGAGCAAAGAGGAAAGTCAGAGCCATTGGCAACAGAATGATTACAAGACTTTTAATCCTTCTATCGATTGGAATACGGTGGATTTCAGCAAAGCTGTCGCCATACAAGAGTATCCGGTCCAGTCAGCAATATGCGATCCTCAAAAGGGTGTCGTCTTGGATGATTCTCATGAGGTGACCATCAGCGGGTACGCTTGGAGCGGAGGAGGTCAAGGCATTTTGCGAGTCGACGTATCCATCGACGGAGGCAAAACGTGGGTGGATGCCGACTTGAGCAAAGATGTGAAACAGCCGCTGCATCGCGAGTGGGCTTGGACTCTGTGGGAGACAACGGTGTCCATACCGGAGGACCACGGTGATAAGTTAGAGATTATCTGCAAGGCGACGGACACCTCACATAATGCTCAACCCGAGACACCAGTAGGGATTTGGAATCTCAGAGGCTTATTTCACAATGCCTGGCATAGGGTGAATGTCTTAATACCTCCAGAGACAGAATGAATGAAGAATAAATATGAAGTTCAGTTTGCGTCCATCTTCACCTACATGTAGACAACAATTGTTGGGTAAAATCTAATCAACCCTTCTTAAATAGTCCACCAATAATCAACCTTTTATGATTGCAGTTTGAGGGTGAAAAGTTATAAATTTGACAAATCTGTGCCTTGAGAAAGGATAGACCATGAAGTAATGTAAGATGTATAACTGTGCAAAACATGAACAAAAAGAACATGTACATTACCACTTCAATCTATGATAATCACTATTCAGATGGAAGAGGGATGACTCATGCATTCCCCCTCCCTCCCGCTGTACCCTATATGCTCTCCCCTCCTTTAAGCAGGGGTCCATTTTCAAATGGTCTTGTGGCACTGACAATTTGACAACTTGGACCCCAACAAATGTTAAAATATGTAACAAATTAACTTGTAATACATTGATTACATATTTTAAATCAGTAGTCTACTTCACACTATCCGGCTATTGGTTTTACCATATTTAAAATGTATTTTTCAGAAACCTTTCCAAACTTTCAAGGTCTAACTCAAGCAGGGGTCAAAATACTTTTTTGGCTAGGAGGGCTATTTTGAGCCAATGTTGCCAAAAATAGCCCTTTTTTACCATAGGCCAACATTTTCTCAGAGGGCTATTTTGTGAAAACTGGGGGCTAATCGCTTTTCGCCCCGTTTATTTTGAGCCCTGATCTCAAGGACTACTAAACCAATACTATTACTAGGCATGGTTGTACTTATTTTAATTCATTTCTCATGCTGATTCCAAAAATGGTAACGCAATTGAATAGTTTTGACATTTTTGAGACATTTTGTGAAACTTTGGAAAGTTGTCTGCAGACGCCTGACGCGTGGAAAGTGTTAAGACTTCAATGGTGGCCTGCGCCCATTACCCCATTGTCTTGTTCTCTAGTTTGTTCAAGAATGCATGCAAAAGAATGATGGTCCTTTGAATTCTCATCTTCCATATTATTCAGCTTTGACCACAGAGGGTGAAGTAAAATGTTTGTATGATAAACTTGTAGCCAATGAAAATCAGGGAATCAATTATAGTGGTGTATCGTGAAAAAGAAGTGTTGGGTTCTGTTTCTACTGTGACTTGGATCATGTATCGTACCTAAGAATATGCATTGGTCACTTTTTGTCGCCAGGTTCATGAGAATTTGAAAAATTATTGTAAACCAGTCAAAATGTGTATAAAACAAAAATTAAAACAATGACATTTATACATGTAGCACCATTATTATACATGTACAGTGTAGGCTATATTTGATTCCATTGTTGTGTACAAGTGAAATGGGCTTATAGCTACCTTTTGGTGATTCATTGTCGATCAATCCGTAGCTTTGGGGGAGGTCATCCTGATCCTCTTTCTTCAATTGAAAGTTGTAAAACAACTGCTCCACTGTCGAAAGGGAAAGTATTACCCCATAACCTACGAAGTAGCTCTACAATTGTTCCCAAAAGGTTTCTGTTCTTCACATTATTTTAAAAATAAGATTTATTTTAAAATGTGTAAATCAACTCAATTGCTTTGTTTTTGTGCCTGATATAACACCGATAAAAAGCAATTAATTATTCTTTCATTATCTTTAATAAGCATTGTTTATATTTCAAAGTACAATGTTGTTGTTTTTTATCTATGTTCATGAATTTCAAAAATACATGTTTTTTAAATCTATGTTCATGAATTTCAAAAATACATGTTTTTTAAATCTATGTTCATGAATTTCAAAAATACATGTATGTACAGTTAATGTCGCAAATAGTCAAGCTTGATCTACATGTTAAGTACAACTTTTCAATTTTAAATGTTATCATATATTTTTATTTCTTTGTTTTATATGTATTATACACAGTACATAATGGACTGTATGTAAAGTTATGTTAAAAATGCTCAAAACTTTATCTTAGTACTTTTCAATGTAAACGGTTTGTAAAAGACTTAAATGTTTCATCATGATATGAACACAGCTCAAAATAAAACATTTGCGGACTCAAAAGGGTTTTTTTTGTCAAAGCCGTATCAAAGCAGTTTTTTGTCAAAGCAGTTTGTGTGTATTTTTGTTAGGGGGGGGCGTACATGCACAAATGTTGACACAGCAACTTCTAACCATGGACATCTCTCCAAAGGGGGACAGTCCACAGTTCTAAACGAGGTGCAGTTGGCAGCAAATATACCCAAAAATGCATTTAAAAGCATGTTTAAAGGGTCCTAGTGGTAAATATAATTTTGTAAATGTGGGTGTCTATGTATGTAACTTATACTCAAAAATGTGATTGGTTCTTTACACTTTCCACGTGGCTATAGTTTTACCATACAAAACAGATTTTTCAGAAACCATCCCCATTTTCCAAAGTCTATCCCAAGGATTACTGACCCAAGTCTATGCATGTTTGTTCTTATTTCAATGCATTTCCCATGGTGATTTCAAATATGTTAATGACATTTAATGATTTTTAGGTCGTCCGTAGGAAGAGACCTTATGGCAGCATACTTCGTGTGTAGTCTGTGTCTGTGTGTGTAGTCTGTGTGTGTAGTGTGTGTCAACAATTTGGTATACACTTTTTTTTTCAATTTGGTATACACTTTTTGTTTTGTCCATTTCTTTTCCATACAATGTCCAATTGCAATCAAACTTCGGTCATAGATGCAACATGGGAACCTTCATATGTTAATGAGGTCAAAGGTCACATACCAAGGTCAAAGGTCATCCGAGGTCAAGATGTATGTAAAAGTGGCTGCATATGTAAAATTGATTACATTTGTCCATTTTTTTCTCCATACAATGACCAATTGTAACCAAACTTTGGTCATAGATACAACATGGAACCTTCATATGTTAATGAGGTCAAAGGTCACATACCAAGGTCAAAGGTCATCTGAGGTCAAGATGTAAATGTAGAAATGGCTGCATATTATGTAAAATTGATTACATTTTTCCATTTCTTTTCCATACAATGTCCAATTGCAATCAAACTTCGGTCATAGATGCAACATGGGAACCTTCATATGTTAATGAGGTCAAAGGTCACATACCAAGGTCATTCGAGGTCAAGCTGCATATGTAAAATTGATTACATTTGTCCATTTCTTTTCCATACAATGACCAATTGTAACCTAACTTTGGTCATAGATACAACATGGAAACCTTCATATGTTAATGAGGTCAAAGGTCACATACCAAGGTCAAAGGTCATCTGAGGTCAAGATGTAAATGTAGAAATGGCTGCATATGTAAAATTGATTACATTTTTCCATTTCTTTTCCATACAATGACCAATTGCAACCAAACTTCAGTCATAGATACAACATGGAAACCCGCATATGTTAATGAGGTCAAAGGTCGCATAGAAAGGTCAAAGGTCATCTGAGGTCAAGATGTAAAATTTAGTACACTTTTTTTTTGTCTCTTGTTCATTTTTTTTGGTCTCTTGTTCATTTTTCCATACAATGACCAATTGCAACCAAACTTGGGTCATGGATGCAACATGGAAACATTCATATGTTAATTAGGTCAAAGGTCACATACCAAGGTCAAAGGTCATATGAGGTCAAGATGTAAAATTAGCTGCATATGTAAAATTAATTACATTTAAACAGGTGAAGTACAATTGCAACCAAACTCCAGGATGTTTATTTTATTTTTTATATCCTGGATCCGCTAGTGGTCTAACCTCTTTCTTTCTAGATGCCTGTGGTTTGAGATCCACCTTGTTTTTAATCTACCCATATAAACGGACGACCTATTTGGGACCGCTGTCCCTATTTTTATGTTTTTGAAGCATTTTGTAAACTTTTGGAATGTCGTCTGCAGAAGCCTGTCGCGTGGAAACTGGAAAGTGTTAACTATCCAACCTAGGGCGGTATGCATCATATTTTATCAACATACTAGATACATGTATCTGTACCTTATACTTATAACCTTATTAAGGCCAAATAAAAAAAATACCAGTTTCTCATCCCCATTTTTTAATTTTTTTAATTGAAAACAAATTTAAAAAATCTTTCCCAAAACACTTTCTAACCAAAAAAGGTATGGTTTTTTTTTCAATGTTAAGTCAAATAAATTTATATACATCTGTATTTTGTCTTTCTTTTTGTTTTCAACAAAGTTGTAGCCATTACAAGTCTGAAAACGGTGTTAGAAAAGGTGGCTGTCATTTAAGAAACAACAGCAACTGGAAAACAGGTCGAAAGCGGAAGGTTTTTTTGGAAAATCAGTCCGCCATTTTGAAGAGAAAAAAAGAAGAAAAAAAGAAAAAGGGCCTCCTCCCTTTTTTCAAAAAGCCCGGATGAGAAACTGTTTTTGTTGTTATTTGGCCTAATCACTTCAAATAATTCTTAGGCAAGCACAACAATAATATTATAGATATATTTTACAGAGAATAATATCTTAGCTGTTTATTTTAGGCACATGGAAGTCAATGAACGTTTCCCGTAACATTTTTTCCAAACCATAATGAGGTAGCTTTTTCATTATTCATTATTTTGCAGGAATTCAAATTTTCAAATACCAGCAATTTCATCAAAAGCGCGCTCTATAACTTTTTTGGTATTTCGAATATCAAAGGCAGGCAAAAAATCATAACGCGGGCAGGTTACGGGAAACATAACATTGTTGACTTTCATGTGCCTTATATGTGTAGGCCTATACTGTAAGTAGTATTACATTGTAACTCATATATATATTATTGTTCACTATTTGGACTGATTGTCACTGATTGTAGATACATGTACATGTATGTATATAGATATTTGGGAAAGCACACACAACTCCCGCATTTATGGTTATTTATGATACCCACTACAATACAATCAGAATGACCTTGTGAGAATTACAAAATATTCTGTAATTGATTAACATGATACCCATTTTGTGTCAACTTTAAATTTTGACCTGACTATTAAACTGCTGATCCAATTCCCATCCACTATAGTTTGATCAGCTCCAAATCGGCGAGCCTCATAACGGTGAATGAATACAGAAGGTGTGGGCACCCCGGGGGGGGGGGGGTACTCACGTATGTCAGGTATACGGGGATGTGCCGCTCCAGTGGGTCGCTTTTCATGAGACATCCTTAGCCATGGGTAGGCTTTTCAGTGAAAAATCCTTAGACATGGGTCCTGTTTTCGCGATATTCGCGAAAATTTGCCAAAATTAGGTCATTTTTCGCGAAAATTTGCTAAAATTAGGTCTATTTTTGCGAAAAATCACCCTTAGAAATGGGTATGGGTTTTGAATCTCCAGCAGCACATCCCCGACCAAACCAAATCCGAGTACCCCCCCCCCCCCCCCCCCCCCGGGGTGGGCACGCATGAAAGCTGTGCACTTGGTATGCTTGGATTACTTTGGCGCCCGAAGAGATAGAAACTGTATATAGCCTTGCCAATTTGGAACTGATTGAACTATAGACTTCAATTATACAATGCAGTGTAGTTTTCTTCAGAATTTGAAAGGTTCACATACATGTACAGTGTAATTTGTTTCTTTTTGTGACATTTTTGAAGTCGATGTTTAAGCAATGCATGTTATGTCACACTTATGCAGTGTTATCGCTCACCCTATACAAAGGGTATTATACCTTTTCACCAGGGGTAGCATTAACCCCTAATTTGGGTGAATGACTCCCCAAAAATTAAATTTTGACCCCACGTATTTGGACTCTCTGAAAACTCAGGGGTGAAATCAGAGTCTCGTGTAGGCTGTAGCCAATGGTCGCTACATGTAATGGCAAAAATATTTCTCCGAAAAATATTTATTTTGACTCCCCAATTTTTTTATTCTTTGCATGCTCTGTTGTGAAAATGGACTACCCCACCCCCACCCCCCAACACCGACCTTTGGGCATTAGTGATACCACTGTCTTTCACTCTCTATTTTCACCATTGAAAATCATCCTGAAATTATATGTGAGTACTAAATGTGAACATCATTTTGGTTCTATGAACATTGCTGCTACATGAATGATAGTAATTGGTTATTTTATTCCTGTTTTTTATGTTTAACGAGGGCCTTGCAGAAAAGGAAGTGACGAGTTAGTAAGTTACTTCCTTTAAATGGATATATTTTTAAATAGTAAAACCATTCTATGATGTACTGTGAAAAGCATTAAACGCAGCATTTATTTTACATCATGTCATGCATATGATATAGTGTACATTTAATGAAAGTTTGTAAACATTATGAAGTACATACTTGTAGTATCATTTATTACAAACATGTCACATTTCAAAATACTTTGTTATATGTACATTTTTTTTAAAGAAAATGAAATTTATGTAGGAAGAGAACAAATACAGCATAGTTGATCAAGCCTATACAGGGTGTCTCAAAAAAAATGAGGACTCGGTTTCATGACGGTGTAATTATAATTATAATCATTGGACCATGACCAATGTAAAGCCCGATTAATTACTATGATATCCTGAAAATATGAGATCAATCCGATGAAAAATACGAAAACTAGCGTACTTTGTGTAAACCATGTCATTCACTGGTTTGTACAATGGGAATTCACACAGTAACAGTCGAGTAACATAAAAGTGCTCGACTTATAACTCAATGAACCATCCACAGTGGGTTCGAGAACTGTTCAACAACACTTTTTTAATTTGCATGCATCTGTTTTGCGGATTTTTTTAGCAAGTATTGGTTTGTGCCAGAATTAAATGGATTACCAAACTAAACTTTGCTATTGACTGATAGATTATTTACTATGTTGACAATTATTATAACGTATTGAAACATAAACCATGTTATTTACTGGTCTGTAGGGCCTACAATGTAGATCCCATTGTACAAACCAGTAAATGACATGGTTTATGCAAAGTATGCTAGTTTTCTTATTTTGCATCGGATTGATCTTATATTTTCAGGATATCATAATAATTAACTGGGCTTTACATTGAGACTAAATTGGTCATGGTCCAATGATTATACTAAGAATTACACCATCATGAAACAGAGTCCTAATTTGTTTGAGACACCCTGTATAGACAGGGATTGTGTTGTCTATGCTATATGTTGCAATGTCATCACCATGTCTTCATTCATTTATTTTTTCCTGATTATTAAGAATTGTTTTCAACATATATTTGTCTATGTTATGTAATTGTTACTCTGTGTTCTCATGTGAGTGTGACTCTGAAGATAAAATCCTGGTGTACTGTTGGTACTTACTCAGACGAAACATTTGTGAAATGTTACTCTGACTTTAGGACTTTTTCACTCCAACATTTTAAAAATAGTTTTTGATTAATGTTGATGAGTGGGCAGAAGTGGAAAGGTTGGAATATATAATGAAAACAAAACATTTTATATGTTTTGAGAACCATGAATGATAGCAATAAACATTAAAAACTGTATTAATGTAAATTTTAAATAAAGGGTTCAACAAAAGAAAGTATACCACTTTGGGAGTAATTCTGTTATACCCTTCACAGGGGTATTCATAGTGGGTGATTTTTAAGAACGACGCATACTAACCATGCTAACCGATGTTGGTGTGAAGGGTATAACAGAATTATGCCCCACTTTGTTTGTCATTTTGAGTAACGTTCATTTTTTTTTTACCTAACAGGCTAGATAGGCATTTATTTAGATGATCTTTAGGCATAATTTGATACCAAATTTGCCCACTAACAACAAAGATAAACCATGATTAGCACCATTTAAAGAAAAATTTCCTATTTTCAAAAGTCTCATTTCCAATACACAGCACGAGAAGAAAGGACCAATTGGGGTCTCTCTGTGTGTGTGTATAGCCAGGATTGATGGGGTTATTGATCGCACAGTGCAAATGCGTTGGGTCGTACGACATTGTGTGTGTTAACAATTGGTCTTTTTTCTCGTGCTGTGTATTGGAAATGATCCTAGACTTTTGAAAATAGGATTCTTTTCTTTAAATGGTGCTAATCATGGTTTATCTTTGTTGTTAGGGGGCAAATGTGGTGTCAAATTATGCCTATGTAAATGCCTATCTACATGTAGCTTGTTTGGTAAAAAAAATTGAATGTTACTCAAAATGACATAAACAAAGTGGTATACATTTGTACTTTCTTTTGTTGAACCCTTTACATGTATTATGTTGACTTGGCACCATATAATTTACCATTTCAATCAGACACCATTGTTTAAAGCGAGACTCTTCCATTTTTCATGAATTTTCAGACTATTTTACACTGCATCCACTGTGTGGGTGTAATATTAAAGATGCTAAGAGAACATAACAAAAATGTCAAAACATACATGTATCATTATAACCGCAATGATCAGCACGTTGTTTTCCCACGATATATCAAAGGTCATCCTCCACCATACTTATTGTTTAATATACCTGTACATTTATGTATCAAATAAATGAAGTCAAAAGTGGAGAAATGCCGTGATAATATATAATTTATGGTACAATAAATATATTATCACGGCATTTCTCCACTTTTGACTTCATTTATTTGATATTATTTAATGCCGATGCAGCTTCTTTGTTACATTTATGTATATTTACACAGCAAAATTATATCATTTTGTCAAGCATTTTCTATTGTAAACAGAAACATGATTCTTATTTGATGTATCTCAGCACAAATGCGTAATGCAACATACATCCGGGGGTGGGGGGGGGCACTCATGTATAAAAGTTGTTATCATCCATGTGAATCCACTCTCAAAAACTACCCTTACTGCGGACTCTTAAAGAAGGAAAAAGTGACCCTTAACAAGGATTGCAAGCGAAGAATCATACTCCTACAAAGGATATAGGCCGACAGATCACTCAGTTAACACTGACATGAACGTATGAATAAAGTGCATGATTCAGTTTTGTAGGTAAATTTAGCCCTTCGGGCCAACCATTTTGGGGGCTATCTTATTGATGACACATGACTATCGCCCCAAGTAACCCTTATCGCGGAATCATGTTGAAAAAGACACCCTTATTCTCTGAAATTGGCGATTTTGATACCCTTAGCTAGCACTGGTCCGCTTTGTGGTTGTAAAAAGTACCCATATTCCGTGTTTTCGTTCATACAGATGATAACAACATTATGCCTGATTGCCCCCCCCCCCCCCCCCGGACATACATCCTACACTACAATGTTAAAAAATATTGTTTTAACACTTTTATAGGCCCAATGTAAAGTTATTCCCCTTTTCCCCGTGATCAATGTTGAGTCACCCAATTTTGCCAACCATCAGCTCTTTCCTCGCAACATTGATTGGTATGGGGAGGGAGGGGTATGTCGAAAGGGAACTTCCATGCTATCATAAACAAATTGGTATTTTCACATGACCCTAATAACGTACACTACAGGGTATTTATAATGCATAACAAGGGTCAGTGTTCGAACACATTTTTTGCTATGATTGTAGATCTTGCTTAGTGTTGTTGCACTTTATTTCTTCATGGACTTGACAGTCTAGCATCGTTTTCATGAATGTATGTTGGATTCAATGGCCGCCCCTACTCTAATGTAATGATAGTTGTATATAGGTGCCAACAGTCACTTTAGAGCCTGAATAACGAAGCGTGTTTTTAAAGCATGGTCATTTCAGAGCAAATAATGGGACATTTTTCCTTTAAAATGATCCATCGCTCATATTTTGTAGAATCGTTATATACTTTTAGATGCGATAAATCAAGTCAAAATAAACAACGTTGATATTTGATCATTTTGAAACATTCTGAAGGGTACTTTTGGACTAAGGCAATAACTTTGATTGGGTGTACAACTGTACATTGTTCATGCAGCAGCAGTTGACATGCGCCGTGGAATTATAGTGCACTATCTGACACCGACAGCATTAAATACTTAGGCAAATGTAGAGAGTTATATTGATTTGCTTACTAATGTAATATTTGTAAAGTGACAATGGTATTGATATTATATTTTATGATAATTATGTTAGTAGATCTGGGATAGGATTGTTCTTATAATAATACATGAATAAATACTCACTCAGTGTTTAGTATAAACAGGGCCAGGATTTCTCAACTAGATTTACTGATGCTCCACATTTTAGTAACTCACTTGTTGAAGCGCCACTTGGGGTCCAGGGGCGAAGCCTCGACGGTGGTCATAGGGGCAGCGCCCCCTGAAGCTCCTGGGTTTTGGGTTTTTTAACTGACTTAAATCACCTCTCGTTGGTCATATTTGTTTATTTTTCAGAGGAAAACAGGGCTCGGTGTGGTGGATGGGCAAGTGGTTTTTTTTAACCACTCTCATGCCACTTAGGATGCCTTGATATGCGCCACAAGTGGCGTGCGCTCCGCCAGTTGAAAAAGCCTGGTATACAATGTAGGTTAACACCTGAGACTATTTTAGTCTCAGGTTAACACTGAGTGAAACTCAGATTTTGTTTTTAATCATAATTTCAAGACAATTTGTCATGGCTCACATATTTAACCCTGAGCACTACCTGCTTTCTTACAGTGTCTCAGATTGGCTCATTTCAGGATATAATGTGATATACCCCTGTGAGTAACCAATCAAAGAATTGCTTTTATATCTCATTATCATCCATACAACCATTCTTACTGTATCTCTGAATGGCTAAATATATGGTATAAGTTAACACATTCTTTGTAACCAATCAAGATGCCGATATACATGTACATGTATGGATATGCAGGTAGTGCTCAGGGGGGTAATACTACATCCCAATTGTTAGTATACATACATGTATAATTAAAAACCCAAGTCTGAAGTGCTTCACACATTGCGAGAATCTATGGATTGTCCACTATTCATATCAGTGTGTTTAAAGAAAATCTGTGCCATGGAACTTTAGCGCTGAGATATATGTAGCATTGATTAATATACAGACCACGTCGATAGATTTAAGTTTTTTTAAACTGCCACATTGAGACAAAATCGACTTCATGTAGAATAAACTGTTATGAGATTCAATATAAGACACAATATCGGGTATGGCTATCCCATCATCACTTTTGACACAACCGCCGAGCGCGAATTTCAAATAATCACAGGTTGGGGATGTGCAGTTTAAATTCGTTTTATTGAATTTTTTATAGTTGTGTGTTCAAAAGTAAAACAATTCCTATACTTCTACCACACCTGTCTGCTCCCCACCCCTGGCATTTCTAATTTAAACTGATGTGATTTTTTTACATTAACACTGTATGATTAATGTTTCAGTACACTGAAAGACAAGAAGATTAGGCTTAGAATTAGGTATCAATCAACCACTGCTGTAGAATAAGTGGTTGCGAATAGCCAATCAAATCTGTACCACAGTTTGCATTAAAGTTTAATCCCGCCAGTGTTTTTGCATGCCCACTTTATGACATGCGACCAGATGTACTGTTAAAATTAGTACTTTTAGAAGTTTCAAGGCACCAATGTTATAATTTATCCATGTTTATTTAAACTCTGTACCTTGTCTGTCATTAATGGAGGCGGTTGAAAACTCTGTACCTTGTCTGTCATTAATGGAGGCGGTTAAACTCTGTACCTTGTCTGTCATTAATGGAGGCGGTTGCAAACTCTGTACCTTGTCTGTCATTAATGGAGGCGGTTGCAAACTCTGTACCTTGTCTGTCATTAATGGAGGCGGTTGAAAACTCTGTACCTTGTCTGTCATTAATGGAGGCGGTTGAAAACTCTGTACCTTGTCTGTCATTAATGGAGGCGGTTGCAAACTCTGTACCTTGTCTGTCATTAATGGAGGCGGTTGCAAACTCTGTACCTTGTCTGTCATTAATGGAGGCGGTTGAAAACTCTGTACCTTGTCTGTCATTAATGGAGGCGGTTTATTTAAACTCTGTACCTTGTCTGTCATTAATGGAGGCGGTTGAAAACTCTGTACCTTGTCTGTCATTAATGGAGGCGGTTTATTTAAACTCTGTACCTTGTCTGTCATTAATGGAGGCGGTTGCAAACTCTGTACCTTGTCTGTCATTAATGGAGGCGGTTTATTTAAACTCTGTACCTTGTCTGTCATTAATGGAGGCGGTTGCAAACTCTGTACCTTGTCTGTCATTAATGGAGGCGGTTGCAAACTCTGTACCTTGTCTGTCATTAATGGAGGCGGTTGAAAACTCTGTACCTTGTCTGTCATTAATGGAGGCGGTTAAACTCTGTACCTTGTCTGTCATTAATGGAGGCGGTTGCAAACTCTGTACCTTGTCTGTCATTAATGGAGGCGGTTGCAAACTCTGTACCTTGTCTGTCATTAATGGAGGCGGTTGCAAACTCTGTACCTTGTCTGTCATTAATGGAGGCGGTTGAAAACTCTGTACCTTGTCTGTCATTAATGGAGGCGGTTGCAAACTCTGTACCTTGTCTGTCATTAATGGAGGCGGTTGAAAACTCTGTACCTTGTCTGTCATTAATGGAGGCGGTTTATTTAAACTCTGTACCTTGTCTGTCATTAATGGAGGCGGTTGCAAACTCTGTACCTTGTCTGTCATTAATGGAGGCGGTTGAAAACTAATTTCTCTGTCTTGTGATGAAGTGAAATGGTCTGAAACCAATTTGTGTATGGCAGATTTTTCTGATCTGAAATCATTTGAAACGTGCAATGTACCAATTTGACAATTTTCCACAAACCATATATAATTGAAAAAGATCTGGCCAGTTGGGACCCATTGTGTGCCAAATATACTCATTAGTGGTAAATCATTTGCATAATTTATGTACATGGGCGTAAAAACTAGAGTGTAAAAAAAAATCACATTAAATGTGATTGATGGAGAATGTTTTATAGACCAGTTTGTCAATACATTGTATGTTTAATAATTGAATTATAAGTAGCATAGTATAACTTGTTGAATTTTGTATAGTTTTAACAAAGTCATTATAACATTATGTTAAAGTTTCATTATGTACTTTATATAATTACAAATATATATTTCAATCATCGTTGTACTGTATGTGTCCAAGGGACTTCACATATATTTTTGTTTGCATGTTTTATTTTTGCAGCGTCACTTGGTACACTGTACATGTAGGTGCGAAAGCGGTATTACCGTATTACCATTAAAGGTCAATAGAATTGGTGATTCAAGTATATATGCTGTACTCTAAGGAGCATTTTCAGAAAAATAAAATGTAAAAATAATTGCTCTTAAAATATAGTCCAGGGAAAAACATATACATGAAACCAATCATAATTGCCAGTGTTTCTTTTTTTAGTGTTGGATGAACTATTTGCGGATGACGCATTACTACATGTATTACTACATGTATGTACTTAACAGATGTAACTCCCAACTCGGTATCCGTCTTGAGACTCGGTTGATAAGTCAGAACAACAAAAGTTATCAGTGAATGCTTATGCTATCGATCTATTGAGGTTCCGTGTGCGAGTCTGAGTAACACCTGTGATGTAGGTCTACAGGGTAGTAACCTGCCATCGTCAGTATGATACAAATTAAACATATGCTTAGAAACTCTTTATTTTGTTTCCTGGGCAATATCAAAGAGTAATTCTTTTTTCTTTCTTTTTTGCAATATCCCCCATTGAATAAAACATACATTTACATGAATCACCATTTTAGTTGACCTTTAAAGACATCCTTGATCCCAATCATACTATCAGTTATTGAGTATTACTACATGTATGTACTTAACAGATGTAACTCCCAACTCGGTATCCGTCTTGAGACTCGGTTGATAAGTCAGAACAACAAAAGTTATCAGTGAATGCTTATGCTATCGATCTATTGAGGTTCCGTGTGCGAGTCTGAGTAACACCTGTGATGTAGGTCTACAGGGTAGTAACCTGCCATCGTCAGTATGATACAAATTAAACATATGCTTAGAAACTCTTTATTTTGTTTCCTGGGCAATATCAAAAGTAATTCTTTTTTCTTTCTTTTTTGCAATATCCCCCATTGAATAAAACATACATGTACATGAATCACCATTTTAGTTGACCTTTAAAGACATCCTTGATCCCAATCATACTATCAGTTATTGAGTAAGCACCACTAGTTTATCAATCATTGCATGCTACTGTACATTTGTGCAAAAACTATATCCTAGTGCAAAAGTTTAAAAGCATACTTCAAGGTTTAGGTCTCTCATAGTAGTAAATAATTCTTTACATGTTATAGGTTATAGGGTAAAGTCGCCAGTTTTCGGTCAGCGCCTATTTTTGGTCACTTTCGCCCAAATCGTGTATTAATGAAAATGACCTCGTTGTTATAATCTGACGGCTAAAAAAACCGCCGCATGGTTGATGCCCGGTATTGCTTTAAAATGGCGACGACTGATGCAATTACACAATTTGGGCGAAAGTGACTGAAAATAGGCGTTGACCGAAATTATTTAATATTTATTTATTCAATATTTTAGTTTGGAACTATTTAAGTTTTGGAGATTTGAGAACACTAATTATATATTAATTTACTTTTCAGCACTGTACTTCAAAATGATGTAAACCAAATATGCCAGTTGTAAAGAGGACAAATCACAGGTTGTACCACACCTAGTGAAATACAAGTTGTAGCAAATTCCAATTTCTATGGAATATCATTGAGTTGTATGGTAAACTGTGCACTCAGGCATTTGATATTGTTGATACATTGAGTGTTACACACATTGTTACTGCGTCACTACAGGTAATCACCTTCAAACGAGGACCTTGACGTGGTACTATCCAAACGAGGACAAACCAACCTGGACACACACCGGCAAAACATGGCGATTAATTTTTTTTTAAATGTGTATCACACCGCCAATTAGACAGTGCAATATCCAACAGAGGTATGTCAGGGGGTATCACATGCGAGGACCTCAATTGGATAGCGTTTTTACGCTGTTTGCATCATGTTGGACATATCAGGAAACCGAGGTCCGTCCTCTGTTGCAGGTATGTCCACGGTTGGATGGTGTGTATTCAAACTAAGGTCTGCGATTGACGGTGATTACCTACGCGTCTAACACATACGCGAATACCATACTTTATGGATCTTTCCTTGTGGAGACCTATTGTCGTACACACAATATGATTGGCTAAATTCAAAACATATAACCAAACCGCCACAGTATTTGCTACTACCACCAAGATGATCTCATAAGGGTATTGCATATTATAGGAGCACACACACACACAGCAATGATATCCCATAACTTCACAAGTATTCCCTTATTTTTTATGAATGAAGTGTCACATTGTGACGAAGAAATTTGCTCACTTAATGTATATCTCAGATTTTGGGTACGGATTATTGATATTGGATTAGCCATCATAAAAGCACCTGGTCTGGTCAGGTGTACCGTACTGCCTTTGATTAAGGTTGTATGACAGTAAGATCTGTTATTAAAATATATCCAGACTTGTTATGTGTAAACAAATCAATTTTGTTTTGGTTACATCTCATTGAGGTGGTCTCGATGTCACCAAAGACGGTCTTTGATGTAGCATCGAGTCCACTTATTTCATGCTTTGAAACTTGATGTAGGATCGAGTCCACATCCTGGTACTAAACAGGCATAGTGGGAACACGCATTAATGAACATGAGGATGACATGTCAATTTTGAGTCATTTGATATCATCAATTTGACGCTACTCGTGTCTTTCATTCTTTAGGGACACGAGTCATTTGATATGGTTTTAGTAACATGCAACTATTGGTATAAACTGTATGCTCTCTGTTGAGATTTTAAATAAATTTATAAAATCATATCGTTATGATTAAAGAATTGGATACCAAAATGTGTATGGGTTTTCATTTACCACATTGTCTTAATTATATATAATATTAGGGTGTCCAAGAATGATTGTTACTCTGTTTTTAAAAAGGATGATTATATGAACATAGTGAATTTCTGTTGTTCACCTTCACTTGAAAATCAGATGAAAATACCTCATACGTCTCTGTTCACACTGCATTAGAGCAATGGTAGTAATAAAACATACATGTACATGAATCACCATTTTAGTTGACCTTTAAAGACATCCTTGATCCCAATCATACTATCAGTTATTGAGTAAGCACCACTAGTTTATCAATCATTGCATGCTACTGTACATTTGTGCAAAAACTATATCCTAGTGCAAAAGTTTAAAAGCATACTTCAAGGTTTAGGTCTCTCATAGTAGTAAATAATTCTTTACATGTTATAGGTTATAGGGTAAAGTCGCCAGTTTTCGGTCAGCGCCTATTTTTGGTCACTTTCGCCCAAATCGTGTATTAATGAAAATGACCTCGTTGTTATAATCTGACGGCTAAAAAACCGCCGCATGGTTGATGCCCGGTATTGCTTTAAAATGGCGACGACTGATGCAATTACACAATTTGGGCGAAAGTGACTGAAAATAGGCGTTGACCGAAATTATTTAATATTTATTTATTCAATATTTTAGTTTGGAACTATTTAAGTTTTGGAGATTTGAGAACACTAATTATATATTAATTTACTTTTCAGCACTGTACTTCAAAATGATGTAAACCAAATATTCGTTACTTTTGTTGAGTCGATAAAGATGCATTTTCAATGCGATCGTAAACATCGTAATTTTTGTTGATTTTTAGACGTCGCAGCAAAAACTTTGTGCACAAGAAATGTTCCTAACGTATTAAACTTTATCAAAAATATGTTTATTTGTAATACATTTTTGGACAGGGGTCAGGGCCACGACTTTTATTTACCTTCAGTAAAAAATATACGCCATTTTCCAACACACAGAGACTAAACCGTTTTTTCTAACAAAAGGTATTCAGCAGGATTCGAACCGAGGAGGGGAGAATCCATTATAGATTACTAGTCCATAGTCGTAACCGCTCGGCCATAACTACTCATTGACGTGTCTATGTGTTCTCTATATAATGAACTAGTGGTGAACTATTGAGTATTCGACGACATTTTAGCAAAATGTTGGCATTGTATAAGGCTGACATTTTGGCATATTGAATTGCACAAGATCGACATCCTCTTTTCAAGGGAAAACAAAATCGCGTCGTATACAATAGACTCACTGGCGTTGGCATCTGACTGATGAGGCACATTTTCAAAGAGCAACTTATTCCGCTTATATGACAAAAGGAATCATTGAAATCGGTTAATTATATCAGGAGCTATGCCTGTTTTAATAAAAGAGACCCTTTTTTTAGCTGTCCACGGAACGCTTAATGTTCTTGAAATCTATCCACTCTTAAGTGGGCAGCAAAATGTACACACAGTCATTCATATTCAAATAATAATAATAATAATATTTATTTCTTATATAGCGCAATTACATCAAAAAGAACTCAAGGCGCTTTACAAAGATACATTAAAAGCGTAAAGCACACGTCACGGCAGCAATATATAAATATACAATATTAAAATTCCGATAACAACAAGATAAAATACTGTATGAATATTGCACAGTTAAGTCTAAATAAGAAGAGCAACCACAGACAACGGGGATAACTGTGAAATATACATAAGTAAAAAAGGGAATAGTTAAAAAGCGTGATGCACAGAACACATATTGCACAATCAGTATTGCATCAATATTAAAGCACGAAAAAGAGTGAAATGTGATTCAAAAGAGTCAAATGAGATTAAAGCCCGTGAGTTTCAAACACAGGTGGGAATGGTGTGCATAAAATAAAAAATCAGTGACAACAATAAGAAAATGATTAAACATTGAAGGCACACTTAAAACAATTTAAGACGCCTTAGAGGACAAACATCAGCGATCATACCTGCCCACTTAGAGTGGAAAGATTTCAAGAGAATTAAGCGTTCCGTTGACAGCTAAAAAAGGGGTTCTTTTTATTAAAACAGGCATATCTCCTAATATAATTAATCGATTTCAATGATTCCTTTTGTCATATGAGCGGAATAGGTTGCTCTTTGAATACGTGCCTCATTGGTTTGTCAAATTTGTTTGGTCTATTTTTAAACAAATATTCATTCCCGTACAACTTCTTTTTGACTCACTCTGTACAAAACTGTGAAAACGAGACAAAAAACAGGTATTTATTTTGTAAAGGACGAGTGGCAATTCCAAGTTTAATGGCTGAGATTTAGATAAGCAAAGTTATGAGGGATGGGGTAGAACTTATTGAATGACCCTCGTAATTCAGATGTTTAATGAAGACTGTTTCTAACAATTTATGAACTCATCATTATCACAACAAGCTTCCGTAGGCTACATTCCAGTAGCGTAACTAGGGTCTCGATTTGGGGAGGGGGTGGGGCATCAGCTAAGGGGGGGGGGGGGGGGGGGGGGGGCAGGCCTGTGATCGGTGGGGGGGGGGGGGACCCACAGTTTATTGATATACAGAGATTTTGTCATTTCATATGGGGGGACATGGGAAATGCCCCCCCCCCCCCCCCTTAGTGACGCTACTTACTGACGAGTAGTACTGTTTTATGGATGTGTTTGAGTACTTTTTTAACATTCAGAGGGTGACATGCAGTTTCTAATAATCGATGCAAAAGAAACTTGAAAATTCTCTGTTTAAATAATATGAGAAATATTTGTACACATGTATATTTCAATACCTTACTAATTACTTGCTAATTATAGTCAAGACATTGCCTCAATCACAATATTTTCCAATTTATTATCAGACTTATTTGATCCTTATAAAGTAATAAATTTGTATTGCAAGTCAGTTTAGATGCTATGCTACTCTCTCAATATAAAACGAGTGGAAAGAGTGGAAATTCACTCGAAAAGGAGTGAAGCGCAGGATAACCCGTCTAAAATTAGTGTGAAAATTAATTTTTCACTCTCAATAGAGTGGAACATTGTCATATGAAATTTCGTTTCACTCCTTTTAGAGTGTTTTTCCACTCAAAAACGTGTTGTCCTGCGTTTAACTCCTTGAAAGAATGGAAATCCACTCTTTTACATTTAGAGAGTAATTCATAGATAGGTTATTTTGATCTGTTTGTGTTTTGAAAACTGTGGTTTTTCCTTCGTTCAGAGTTCCGAGAGAATAAAATCTGAGACTAATATAGGTATATTAGTCTCAGATAAAATTACACTTACATACGCAGCAATCACGTAAATAGTAAAAAGAAGTATTTTCATTGTTCAAGTTCAATTTGTGCAAAATCGGGTGCTTTTCTTACAAAATTGGTATATTGATAATGATATGGGTGGGAAATTAGCCAAAAAATAGGTATAGGGAAAGTCACATTTTCGAAGTCCGGCTGGCACATCCACGTACGGTTTTGGCGAAAGTACCGCCCCCCCCCCCCCCCCCCCCCCCCGGAAATAAATACATCAATTAAAATACGCGTACGTAAAAGACAGAAAAGAAATGCAGGCTGTTTTTCAAATCAGCAAATAACGTGGCATTGATATTATTCAACTATAGAGGGCAATATCCTACTTTTGAGAAAAATCCGTCTCCAAAGAAAAAACGATTTTACGATGGGACCAGAGTGATATTTTCAATTTATTGTACCTAATGAAAACCGAAGTGAGATCAAAGCAAATTATCCATGTCGGAAAAAGGAGTATTTCTACGATCGATGAGATATTCAAGATACTATTTTGGCGAAAGGATTGGGTTTTTTTGGCAAGACCAAAGTCAGGTAGAGATGAAAACTTCCGTGTATTCTGTGCTGACAGTTTCGCACTACAGAGTGGCTCACTCTCAAACAAAATTACAACGCACCTTTCATGCCTTTAGGTGATCGTAACTACGCAATAGAACAATTCAAACGACAAAATAAAGTCAAATTAGTTGACTATTAAGTATTTATTCAAAGAAAATCGCATTTTATTCGGTTGAGTAATTCCGGTGAAATGAGCGATTATGTTAGTAGTCAACGAACACTTCCATCCAAGTTTGTGTATTATACTGATTTTCATTGGCGCGGGTAATTACATACTAATTCCCTTTTCAATTAGCCAGCACTGCTGAATACTTTGATAAATGTATTTCTTTAATGTTTTTTAATATAAGAATACTGAGTCGTCGATCGTAACCCTCATAACGACCAGTAAACAAAACCAATACTCATAGTAAGGAGAGATATTTACCATCTCCTTTAATCTAAATTAACGTTCATTTTGTTTTCAATTGCGTTAATAATTTTAGCTTTGTGCTTAATTGGCATGATGTTAGCCAATATTTTCATTAAGTTCAAAATGTGAAGATAAAAACCTTGATAATGTTTATGCGCAATGGGTATGGGTATCTTGAATTTGTCAATAACTGACAATGTCCAGTTCAGACTGGATTTAAAGTCCATGTTCAGAATAACCATTGTTGTTGTGTGTACAATTGTGATAAAAAGATTGAACGTATCGTGTAAATTGGCGATAGTAAACGTCAATATTTAATCAAATCAAGTTTAAAATGTGATGAAAATTACCTTGAAAATGTTTGTGTGCAATTTCATGTTGAACTTTGTTAATAGCTGGCATATTATTTAGTTTAAATGAAAAATATATAACAAGAAAAACAAGTCATGACATAAATCGCCCGCTTAGGAGCGCTATTAATTCGGTCTGGTAAACCTATTGTTATAAATTACTACGAGAGGATTGCCTGGTTGTATATTTAAATTCGGGGCGTGTACGAGTGGTACTTATTGCTAACTGCATGGGTGAGTTTCCATTATTTTGCAAATTACATCCACGCTCATGCGTTTAAACTACTCAATAGGTGTTGCAATACAACCGGTTGGTTGCACACGAGAATTATGTCATATAGCAACCAGCTTTGATGGAAGGCGAATATTTAAATTTGGTGCCGGTTTTTAGGGCAGCAATTTATAGCGCTGCTAAGCGGGCCTTGTAGCGTAATGCATGAATATTATCTTTGAGAGAAGTATTGATTGATTTCTTGTCTGTAGTGTCTGAATCACTTAATATAAGCACACTTGGATGGAAGTGTTATTTGACTACTTGTACGGGGTTTTTTTAATGTACAGGCTGTCCCAAAATGATTAGTACCCATCGATGCCAAAATTTCAATAATTTTTGTCATCAAAATCGATGGGATCAGTTCCGTTGTTTGTAGGCCTACATCATCTGTGTCATACTGTACTATTTCATTAGAATTTTAGATCATAAATATCGGATTATCAAACTCAAGATACACTCCATATGTAAAACATGGTGATTTCACCTTTTTGGCAAAGTGCTAAAAAATGTGTGTGCTATTACAGCTTCTTTGAAAGAAACTTGTGTATTCTCATAATCTCTTGTCTACTCAATATAATCTTGTGTGTCTTTCTGTTGTAACTGTTATAAGTTATGGGTGTTCAAATCATTAACAATTCTTCTCCTTAATTCAATTTAACGGGTAAAAGAAGTTTGTCACACTTGAGTGACCCCATGCATTGTTTTATTTGACAAACGTTTAGGGACTTCTAAATGTATTTGGTTAATCACCAGTGGCTTAGATTTCATTTTCACATTTGATAATGGATTTCGTGAGGTTAAACACTAACATGACTAACATGACTAAGGGACTTTATCATTTTTACCAAGTTTGTAGGAAATTGCATCCCCAATATGAAAAAGAGGTCTAAGCCACTGCTAATTACCCATGACTACGTCTTTACCTGTTTAAATGTCCCTCAAGTTTAGCCTCAAAACTAGCTCATTATAGAAACAAAGCTTGGGGTCGCTCATGCGTGACGATCCATTTTACTCTTCAAATTGAATCAAAATGAAGAAGTATTAGTGGTCTGAACAACAATGTGATACAACAGCAATTTAAAATAGAAAGGAACCAAAGATATTAGCAGACAAGAGATTAAGAGAATAGTTTCTTTCAAACAAGCTGTTTAAAAACACATTTTTTTGCACTTTTCCAAAAAGGTGAAATCACCATGTCTTACACAATGGAGTGTAACTTCATTAAAATAAGTCCGATATTCATGATCTAAAATTCTAATGAAAGGGTACAGTATAGCATATATGATAGAAAAACAACGGATCTATTCTCATTGATTTAGATGATGAAAACATGTATTGAACTTTGGGCATCGATGGGTACTAATCATTTTGGAACAGCCTGTATAGCCAACTAATTTGGCTTTCTTTTGAATTGAATTGTTCTACTCCGACACTTACCTAGGAAGTTATCCCCTAAAGGTGCGTTGTAAATGTTTTGAGACACCCTGTATTTGTAGCGCGTCTGGTTATTCCTGCCCATCATTTAGGTACTTTGCGCAGGTTGCCTCCAGTTTCTCAATGTAGGTGATTGGGAAGATGTAAATTGTAAACTCCCATACAATGTTTGGGATGATCACATGATTGTCAGATTGTATATCCACATCTTCATGATTCCATTTAATTGGCTTGCATGTTATTTCTAACAAAGCAGACTTATATAATAGTTTACCACTACAGCGGCATTGGATAAAAAGATATGCGGGGTTCAGCCACACTAAACTCCCATCATCCCTATGTTTAATATGTTTAAAGTAGTGTTACAATAATACGTTGGTTATACTATTTACTATATAAGGTTAAAGTAAACGTCTTAATGTATTCGACGGTTGGGGAATATCTCCAAAACGACATTTAAACATGGCTACAAATATTTCCTTAAAGTGTGGATGCGCCAGTGAGTAAATCAACGGGTTAATTGCACTATTCAATACAGTTAACAACGAAGTATAGATAATAAATCGTTGCGGTACGCCCTCTATTGAGATCACTATGCAATATGGCGTAATACATATGAAAAAGGCGCAGACGATAAGAAATAGTCTTCCTGTCACTTGCAACTGTTGTCTTTTCAGTTTCCGCTGTTTCCTCTTTCTGGTGTTGATAGTACTGGTGCTGTAATCCGAGTTAGCATGGTTAGTGCTGTTTAGTTCAGTTTCACTCTCAGACGCAATTCCGGAGGAATCCTGCTTACTGATAGCTTTATTTTTAGCGGGATTTTCGCGATAAGTAGTTTTTCTGGCAGAATTTTCAAGATATATAGTTTTGGCGGGTATTTCACCACGAGGTTTTACCCGTTGCTGCTGTTGATGGTCAGCGCTGTGGTCGGCGATGTCCATGGATCCGGCCGACAGATCCACACTCGCAGAAACCCCGATATTCTTCATGGTTCTTCGTTGTCGTTTAAAATGACGCTTCACATGTATAAATATTAGACTGTAACAAACAACTATCGCAACCAGCGGAAGTGCGCTCGCTATTACTTGCGCATATTGATACAATTTCGATTTAGGATGCGAGTCGATATCAGTGCACCCATTTCCGCCAAATTCATCGTATCCAAGTTGTCCTATTCCCGCAAGAGGCAGGATAAGAACCACTGAGAATGGTATGAACCAGGAGACACCCACCATGAGGTAGATGTTGAGATTGGAGAACGTCTTGGTGAATGTCTTAAAACTGTGACAGACTAGAATGTAGCGATTGAATCCAACAGCGGCTAGGTTATACATACTAGTGATGACGCAAGCAAACACCATAAAGGCGGAGGCACTGCACAGCCATTCTGCTCTGGGTAAAGGCCATCCATTGGTTGACAGAAGAGCTACAGCACTCCATGGTAGAAAGACGCAGGTCATCAGATCGCATACGGCAAGATTGGTAACGAACACGTAAGTGGAATTCTGCAGTTTTCTCGAGAACGCAACGGCTAAGATGACGGCAACGTTGCCTATGCACCCAAACAACGCGACAAGAAGGACTACGATGGCAACGAAGACGCGCTCGCCATATGTGTACACTTCTGGCGTCGAAGTTTCATCTGGAAATGATGTATTATAGAAGACCTGATCCATCTTGAGTTTCTAAATCAGATGAAAGACAACTACGTTTACTAGATATTTATCCTTTCAAGGACAAATTCACATTTTTGCATTCGACGTATGACCGCTTTAGGCCCAAAACCTCCTCCTTACATTCTCATAGTGACGTTACATTCTTTAAAGAGCTTCACAGACAGACTAGCTCCAGTAGCTCTTCAAAATGAGCACGAAAAAGAATAGTCCACTGGTCGATTCGTAATAATTAATGTTCCCATTAAATTGGCTGTTTTTTATCCCACGATAGAAGAACAGTGAACATGCCACTACTATTACACTCCGGGTTAATCCACGTTAACCCAATATAGCACCGCACCGCTTATCTGATCCCAATGGAATGGTACAAAACTATCCAACTTAATTCATCGACACACCATCGTCTAATGCTGATACATATACCATTTGTATACAGCGATTGTCGGAAAACTTATCCGGATTCACCAACTGATTCGAACGAGTTCATCGGAGAAGCTATGTACCGGCGGGTTGGCTATTCTAGTAACTCCTTGGCCCTTTCGACCACGTGAATTTCACTTTCGGCGAATGTTCTTCGGAATCAGCTCATATTTCTTTACAGATAGTCACTGATTGGTACTCACATAAAACTTTCTGTCCGGATCTAATCCATCGGTGTATAATTTTCCTGTCTATAAAGCACAACGTCCTAAGTTGCAGTAATTTGGTCCAAATTAACGATAATCTATAGTTGATTCTTTTGAACGTACCCAATAATCACATACTATCCCATGAAACCACGTTATGAGATTTTGTTGAGCTATATCTGCCAATTTTAGTGAAAGTTATATCTCATAAATCGTAAAATCTGATACATATAAGAGTAATTACTGGAAAAATGAGTTTATCTGCCCAACTTGCTGATTGATAGTTCCAACTCTGACGTTAATCTGGAGGTATATAGGATGAATTCGCTGAAACAATCCAATAAAAGCACATTTCAATCCTTTATCCATGTTGATTGTATGTCATCGTATGTTAATATGTTTTGGCGCGATAATTTTCACAAACAACAATAATATACCTCATACACCACCTGCACATTCAACATATATCGCGTGCGGGGTGTTTGTAGACGAGTGTTTTAGTTGAACCTCGCATTTGTTATACAATTCTTTTTGTTGAGGTTTATGTGAGTGTTGTTGCTTATCCAAGCACCGTGGTTTCCGTTGTATAGTTCAGTTCTCTCCCACACCAATTCTCAAGGTTTTAAGGTCATGTACGCAGGCATTAAAGCAACGGTTTCATACTTAGCTATTAAAACATTACAAGTTGCATAGGGATTTCTTGCTTTTTTCCTAGAATCTAAAGGATTTGGCAAGTTTTTCATGTTAAGGGAATTATGCATCACTAAACCACACTTTTGTTGTCGCAACCAAGTATAGTCATAAAATTAGAAATAATCTTTATAATTACCTTTATTCATTTTATATATTTTATGGGCCTCTGTAATTTATAAATACGCATAAAATATATTAAACAATCTATATTTTGCTTTAGGAGGATGAGAGCTAATCACCTCAAGCATTTACATTTATTGTGCTTGAAATTCATTTTGTGGTGGTTCAGGGTGGCGAAAAAGAGACGGAACTTCAGCTGCCTTTTCACTTACATTATACAGGCTGTCCCAAAATGATTAGTACCCATCGATGCCCAAAGTGCAATACATTTGTTCATCATCAAAATCAATGAGATTAGATTCGTTGTTTTTCTATCATATTTGCTATACTGTACCCTTTTATTAAATTTTAGATCATGAATATCGGACTTATTTTTATGAAGTTACACTCCATTTTGTAAGACATGGAAATTTCACCTTTTTGGCAAAGTGCAAAAAATGTGTTTTTAAACAGCTTGTTTAAAAGAAACTAATACATTCTTTTAATCTCTTGTCTGCTAATATCTTTGGTTCCTTTCTATTTTAAACTGCTGTTGTATCATATTGCTGTTCAAACCATTAATAATTCTTCATTTTGATTCAATTTGAAGAGTAAAAATGGATTGTCATGCATGAGCGACCCCAACCCTTGGTTTCTATAATGAGCTAGTTTTGAGGCTAAACTTGAGGGACATTTAAACAGGTAAAGACGTAGTCATGGGTAATTAGCAGTGGCTTAGACTTCTTTTTCATATTGGGGATGCAATTTCCTACAAACTTGGTAAAAATGATATAGTCCCTTAGTGTTTAACCTCATGAAATCCATTCTCCAACGTGCAAAATGAAATCTCAGCCACTGGGGATTCACCAAATACCACTTCATTTAGAAGTCCCTAAACACTTGTCAAATAAATCAATGCATGGGGTCACTCAAGTGTGACAAACTTCTTTTACCCGTTAAATTGAATTAAGGAGAAGAATTATTAATGATTTGAACACCCATAACTAATAACAGTTACAACAGAAAGACACACAAGATTATATTGAGTAGATGAGAGTTTATGAGAAACACAGGTTTCTTTCAAACAAGCTGTAATAGCACACACATTTTTTAGCACTTTGCCAAAAAGGTGAAATCACCATGTTTTACATAATGGAGTGTATCTTGAGTTTGATAAATCCGATATTCATGATCTAAAATTCTAATGAAAAAGTACAGTATGCTAAAGATGAAAACAAAACAAAGGTCCTACACCCATTGATTTCGATGATGACAAACATCATTGAACTTTGGGCATCGATGGGTACTAATCATTTCGGGACAGCCTGTACACTGTGTAAGAGATAGCTGCGAGATATATTCCCGCTAAAGGAGCTTTTCTGCAATAATGAAAACAATATAGGAGGCTGGAAATACAACATTTCGTCCAAATACATTTCGTTCAATAATCTTGTATTTAGGCCAAATCATTTTCGTCCAATTTGGGTTTTTTGTCGAAATGATTTTCGTCCAATTGTTATTGGTCCAAAGGATTTTCGTTCAACTTGTTTTGATCCTAAGGATTTTCGTTCAACTTGTTTTGATCCAAAGGATTTTCGTCCTATAAACTTGTCCCACGATCCTAATTATCCGCTTTCGTTTTAGGGTTACGCAAGGTAAAATTATACACTAATCAATTGCATTCCCGGCCCGGGGGACCCGGGGACCCGGGACATGGCGGAACTATGCAGTTGTTAGCAGTCAGTCGTTAGCGCGATCACTAATGAGAGAGATGAGCTCTTTCTGTTATGAGGATCCCGTAGATTCCCGTAGTTCATTCTGTTACATTAGATGCTCGATCATTCGGAGATTCGAAATATATAGGTGTGCTGACGTTAGTGAATGATGATCGAAATGATAGAACCCAGAACGCTTGACTTAATAGTTGTCTACCTCTAGCCCATCTTACTGTATATGGGGCAAAGGTTCCAACAGTTTTGACAGGTTTAGACAATATTAATTTGATTGTTAGCTTTCAGTGTATGTGTTATTTTTATTTCAAATAACATATGAGTCCCCAAAATTCCCCCAAATAACTCATTTTTGGTCGAATAAATCGATAGTTCACCACTGGCTCATTATCTATTGAACACGACGGTCGTTTCAATGAGTAGTCATGGCCGAGCGGTTAAGGCTATAGACTATAAATCTATTGGATTGGATTCTCCCCGCGCCGGTTCGAATCCTGCCTGACGAAATTTTGTTACAATAAGCGATTTGGTCTGTGTATTGGAAAATGGCGTATATTTTTACTCCGCAAATTTTCATTCATGGATGTAATCGTCTACCTCCAGAGTATATTACTGCATTATTTCCAAGATGTTTCACATTTTAATGTCGGGAACCTTATAACCTTTGATGAGCTTACATTTTACAAATGTGTTATTTTTTCTTTGGGAGAAATTTGCTATCAAACACGATGATAATATGTGGTAATTGTGCCGGTTTATCGAAAGGCAGGAAATACTGTTATTATATAAGAAATATATTGTTATATCCATTATCCTTTTTATTACCTGGAGTTCATGGGTTTTCTAAACCACAGTTCAAATTTTAGCCCATTAGACAATACCATGACGAAATGAGAAGGGTTTGAAATAAGCCGCTCCTAAACTAATTAGTATGCACAGCCAATCGGAGTGCGTGTCTTCCGCAAGAAATCGTGCATATTTCATTTTACAGTGAACGCTTTTTGTGTGTGCTAACGACTGACTGTTAGATGACATTTGTTCGATAACATCTACTCGATGAAATTAATCGATGAAATGTACTCGATGAAATTTACTCGATGAAATTTACTCGATAACATTTATTCGATAAAATGTAGTTGATGAAATGTAGTTGATGATATGGATACGATGAAATATATTCGGTAACATTTCTTCGATACAAATTCGTCGATGAATTTTCGTCGATTCAATTTCTTCGATGAAATTCATTCAGTAACATGTTTTCGATGGAAATTTCAATATTAAAATGTTCGAAAAAATGAAGCGAAAGATGATCGATGAAAGATGTTTGATCATTAATACGCGATTAATTTAAAAGACCAAATATGTTTTGGTTGTTATTTGTTATATTCGGGGAGACCATAAGATTATGCTTTCACTTTGAACATCACTGGTTGAAGTCATTTGCCTGTCACGACCAGGGGAAATTGTATCAATTTGGCATTGATTTTAGTACTAGCTAAGTTGTTAAAGGCCCTGTGCTCTTGACATGAACAAAGGTATATGATATTGCATGTGGGAATGCTTAGTACGCATACATGTACAAGGTTTTCCCCATTATGTTTTTAAAATGACATTTTAGTTCCAAAGATAAAACATCTCAAAAGTGAAAGTTATTAATTTGTGGGACACCCTTGAGAATTTATGCGACACTACTCAGAATGTGAGAACGGAAATCATTTTAGTGGGGTCTTTCAGTTATGACTTATAGTTTATACCTTAGACATTGTTGGAAACTTGCTTTAAATATTTTTGGGTACATTTCCGATGAATTCAAAAGCGAAAGCACAGCAAGGAAAATCCGCCCTATATGCAAAAACTTAAAAACCAAAACTTAAAGTTCGTCTCCATCTGTCAATTCCCCCTTGGAAAAATGCGTTGGTATTGGAAGAATATTATTTTTTATCTTTGTCCAGATTCCTAAAAGTGGGTTTGCAGAGTGCTGTAGGAAAGTAATTATATGTTGTTGCTGTTTCTGCATATTTGAGCCATATTGTTAATAACTGAAACTTGACCGAGTCGCATGAGTCCATGAATTTCTTGCTCCCCGGCTGCGATACCCCGGCGAGTTCTCCTACCTCTTCCTCTAGTGAAATGCTTATGGGAAACATTAGTAGCCTACTACCATACATTTGTACACTGCAATAAAAGTGTTTAAATCGAAATAGCGTTTAAAAACACTTAAACACTTTATTGAAACTTGACTGCTCGGAATCCATGACATTAAACACTCCAGATCATAAAATTCATAAAATTCATAAAATATGTATTTCATACCATAGATACACATATAATAGATCCTCTAAAAGAAAATCTATGCTCAAACACAATCATTTGAATGGGCTTTTCAACAGTAACATTAAAGAGTGCCATATAAAAGTTATTTTCTTTATCCGTTCTTTCTCCTTATATACTTTCTCCGTGTTTATGCAGACTTTATAACTACTACTAATAGTTCTATAGCAAACCCTTAGACAGCTCATAATGGCCCCTCACTACATGTATCCGTGAGAGCTCGGCGGCCCCTGACCGTGTGAAAAATGGGTACGAACGGCGGCACACACGGTGGCCCGTTTCCCGTCCGTTGAACACGTTCAGGGGACTTTGCCGGCCACCGGAGTTTTGAGCATGTTCAAAACTCCTTGCGGGTGAGTAAAAGCGGCGGCGAACGATGAGAGTCCGGTATGAGGACGGTATAGAGACGGCGCACCCGTTTCGCATCCGTTTCGCACCCGTTTCGCGCCCGTTCGCAGGGCGGTGATGGACGGTGGTGGACGTAGACAATCTCAGCGATGGGCTGCGAACGGGTGCATGCCGCCTGGTTAACCGTTCGCAGAACGGACTCTCACAAAAAGTGAATAAGGCAAAAAATAAAACCAAAAAACCAAAACATGTTTAGCGTCTGGACTATTTAAAAAAGAAAAAGACTGAGGAGGCCATTCAAAGCGCTTCGGCCGGTACCCAGGCGTTCCGACCGGTGAGGATCCGGTATAGAAGTTGACATTTTTTTACTAATTGTTTGGACTCTGTTGTTTTTCTATACGGTAAGGAGGCTACCACCTCCGCCCTGCGAATTGGCGCAAAACGGGTGCACCGTCTTTATACCGTCCTCAAACCGGGCTCTCACCGTTCGCCGCCGCTTTTACTCACCCGGCACCCGGCAAGAGTTTTGAGCATGCTTACAATTCCTGCCGGGCGCGGATGGCCGGCAATGTCCCCGGCAACGTGTTCAACGGACGGGAAACGGCCCACCGTTTGTCCTCTACGTTTACCGCCGTCTGCACCAATTTGGCACACGGTAAGGGTTCGGCCAGGTTACACGGATACATGTGAGTAATACAGAGATTCCCGGAATTTAAGTAAAGCGGCGAGATTGAGCGAGGACCTAGTGATGCCGAGGTGATATGAGCCCAGCTCCAGGCCGATGAGGACCCGGTATAGAACGGTATGAACCCGGTTACAAAAAAAAATCAATGCGTCCGTTGACATTTTTTGCTGATTGTTCACCGTGTTGGACTCTGTTATTTTTCTAAAAGACGGTAAGGGGCCTCCCAGCTCACACGGATACATGTGAGGGGCCCATAACGTACGCGTGCATGCATGCCAAAATAAACTCCTCAAAAAGCTCGGATTGTTTTTCAATCGCAGATTTTTCCAGTGTTTCGTGATATATTCATATTATGTTACATATAAATGGAAAGCTGAATTTATCATGGTTATTGTAACAACTTGGTATCGTTGGAAATATGAACACATCAGTTTTCATTTGATGTGCAACATACTATAAATATAACAAAAGTATACGAAATGCTGGCGATTTAAAAAATAAAACAATTCCGAACATGTTTGAAAGGAGTTTATATAACTGATTCATCTAGAGATCGGCACAGTTGCGTTGAGTATAACGCGCACGTTGTGTTTCGTCATGCGGATTCTAAACCAGACTATAATCGCAATAGACCATATTCACGCGGCAGCCATTTTCTAAAATTTGCCACCCAAGCCTCGTTCCCGTTTCGTATACCTGCGCCTACGTGACTTGCGCGATGATGCGTACGCCACCCGCTTTGGTACCACGCTTCTCTCGCCGAGGCGCAGATAGACCAAACGGGAACGAGGCTTGGGTGTTATATTTTGGAAAATGTCTGCCGCGTGAATAGAGTCTATACTACACCAATCACAAAATGTACTCGTATTCATAAAGTTTATCGATTTCATTGATACATAATTATTCTTTTATTTTATCATATACATCACTTTTAACAACAATTTCTTATGTCAATATAATACATAATGAATAGAATAGCGGAGTCGACACGGAAACATGTGGGTATACCAATCAACACAGAAAATTAACATAAAAATATAATACATTTTGTAATACATAAAATAAACATTACACTATATTTCCCATTTATAACCAAAAAGTACATCGGGAATCATATCTTTAAGGTTTGGTATATCTTTAACGTGTATAACACAAGGCGGGTCGTCTTATAATACCGTACGTATGTACATAAATATACAAAATAGTAACACCAAGATAATGCACGGCCGAGATTCAGACACATTTGGCCGCGAAACGGCCAATATGAATGCTAAGCATTTAAGCTAATATGAATGCTGAGCAATTAAACAAAACATTTGGATGACAACAATAATTATGTTGAAGTTGACGTGAACATTTCTTAGTCAAGTGAATATGAATACGTGAAATTCTTGCTAATTTGGTCGATTGTTTGCAAAATGAGCCCACACTTCCACTTTTGTAATACGATAGCATCCCTGTTTTTGGACAGCGCACTTTTAAAAGTTCATGTCGTTCGTTTTGCATGCAGCAAAGTTTTAGAGCTTATTCGGGATATTATAGGGGGGGGGGGGGGGGGAAACTAGAGATAACTAAATAATCCAAAAACCATTTTCCAAAGTCCAAAAGCAGTGATTTAGTTAAACACGTTTACGGTGTAAAATGATCGACTGTTTAATGTCCAAATGAAGATTAACGTCGTGTCAACAGAGTGCGAATCATTAAATCGACCAATATTGAAATATTAATTGAAACCAGACCAGAGGTTGCTTCAATGTAATCCCAGCATGCAATAGAAAAGTACTGTGCACTGTGATGATGGAGACAGTTCAACACCTGATTTACATTTATATGTACAGAAACAACATAGTCCATTAGTGGATGTGAAGCATGGACAGTCACCCCCAAAGCTTGGTAAACAACTGGATAGATGCTACACTAGGATGCTAAGATCTGTGTTCAACATCAACTGGAGTCAGCATGTGACAAATAAGGACCTGTACGGGGACATGCCAAAAGTCTCAGACAAGATCAGAGAACGCAGAGCAAATTATGTGCTGGACACTGCTTCAGGGGATCCAAGCAACTTGTCTACAAACTTATACATTGGATTCCAAAACACGGAGTAAGAAAGCGTGGTATACCAGCCCTGACCTACATTGACATACTAAAACGTGATACAGGACTGCAGGTGGAAGAAATCAAGACAGCTATGTTGGAAAGGAAGATCTGGAGAGGCATTCTGGTTCGGAAAAATCAGCCGCCCTGAGTCAAGTAAGTCAATTAGTGGAACTTATCATTGAGACTTTTGAACTTGTTTGGTGTCATTGTATTAAAAAATAGAATACCAATTCATATATTAATACAGATATGAAAAGTCTCCATTAGTTCCTCTAATGGACCATGATATTTCTGTACATTTATTATCTCAGTGCACAGTGCCATTCTACTGCATGCTGAGATTACATTGAAGCAACTTCTGGTTTGAAACGTTAAAACGTCGACAAGTATAGGGCATTCTTGTACATGGTGGGATTTCACCCCCCCCCCCCCCTCACATTCCTGTACATGGTACAGAATGTGTACCCCCATATCACTCCAAAACCAACGTCAAACACGTTTAGGCGTTTTACAGTTCATGATAACCTTCGCTGAAATAACGCTTTAGAAATATAACTTGATGATGTCGGGCTAACATTACTACCAATAGCCAGGGTATGCAACCGATATACTTTATACTCACGGCGTTGATTGGCGCTCTGTTGTGGTGGCGCACCTCTGACACAACGACTTCAGTCGAAAAACAACACACTAAAACAATTAATCATAATGTGCGAAAGCGCCCTTAATCATTGTGAGATTTGGTAGGCACAGGTGTTTCTCATGCAGTCCATTGTTATGAGTAGGAGTCTGGCGGTGTGCACACATACAAGTCTCATCAGGGGTGTCCCCTACGTTAGATGTCAAGTTTCAGTCTATAGTTAATTGTCACATTTCAGAGTTGGAGTTTAGCATCTCGCGCGCATAGACTATAAGCTATTGTCAGATCCTTGTTTTATCATAGAAAACTGCACGCCGTACGTCCGACGTCACGTCTCATTTCGTATCATCACATTTAAACCATTACACTACATACGACCTGGATCAAAGTTAGTGATGTGAGCCCTGTAAGCTTACAAATCACGTGATAGCCAGCCAGCCAACCAAAACACGCTGTCCTACAGTCAGACCATTATGTTAGTATTGTATACACAGGCGACGCAGAGTTTATATTTTTTGTCTTGTTTAACCATTACTTTCTGTCGATGAACTTCATGTCCAGCTTAGCGTCTGGAGTCATAAATATCGTGCATTTGCTGCCGACTTCTTTCGTGCTCTTCACTATAAATTGTTGAAGAATCTGTGGATAGAATGAGAGAAATAAACAAATGTGACCCAAACATGAGTAAATAAGGCGAAATGCGACAGTAGCTAATTTGGAACACAACTGTGTGACAAGGTCAAAATAAGTCAAATTTAGAACAAGTCTTATTTCTGATCTTTGATACATCTTGTATTTAACCAAACACTCAAATTCATGAAAATAAAGAATTAAACTCCATTTTGAGGTATTTACTCCATTGATTTGTTAACAAAACCAAAACTTTAATTGCCCATAACTTGACAATTTGTATTTGATGTTTTGAGACAAAGTGATTTTCAATCATGGTTTGGAATGTGATATGACATTGACTTTGGTACCAAAATGTCCCTTAACATACATATTATCATGATATCATCGATCTAACGCAACAGAATCATAAAATACTTCAGCAGTTGGAGGAGTGCAGGCTTACTTCCCTCATTGGTGTGAATAAGCTTACGTATGGCGGGCCTTTAGAAGTTTGGGGTAATGCATTGGGACACAGATCTAAGTTGACCGTGAAACAGGTTTAGTCTATGAAGAAGTCTAGAGAATAAACAGATATGATTTGGTGTTGTGTTAGTGGTCGCTAATGGAGTTGGCAACCTCACAGGCCTTGCGTCCCCCTTCATCTCCCCAATTGCCTATCTAAGTTACAGTACTGGAGACCACTATATGTTGAGAGTCTTATCCAATGTGAAGACTTGTCTAACTAAAGTAATACTTACCCTGGTGATAAGAAGATACAGCTCCTGCTCTGCAAAACGTCGTCCTGTGATAAAATGTACAACATTGAATTGAAGTTATACTAAATTCTCCATCATGCATTCTGTTTTTACAACTAACGTTGCGACATTGCAGCAGACCCGCGGCTTCCAGATGAATCCAGATTCTCCGGATCCCGTATATAATTGATACATAAATGGGAAAAGGTGTACTTTAGGTCACATATTCTGGACTGTACTAGTATCGTCCGATACTGGAACACCCAGTATCGGACGATGGCCATATAAAATGTACCAGTATCGGGCGATACTTGAACACAATTATATACCAGTATCGTAATTCAATACTGAAACAAACTACACTGGTAACACATGCACCAGTATCGTCCGATACTGGAACATAAAAACGTTCCAGTATTGCTCGATACTGGAACACAATTTAGTGTTCCAATATCAACCGATACTGGAACAGTAAAATCGTACCAGTATCGAGCAATACTGGCAACTTTTATGTTCCAGTATTGAACGATACTGGTAAACCAGTATCTGGGACCTTAAGTACACTTTTCCCCAATAAATGTAAGACATAGATTCAAGTTTTGTACTTATGGTGATTTCATGCCAATTATTAGAGATCTTTAAGACCCACTTCTAAAACGTATGTATACATTTGTACGATGCTACCACGCAGCATCATCGAGCATTTCGAAATATCCAAGCTATTCTAAAAAATCATACATACAACCCAAAATGAACGTTGTAGCTTTCGCAATGTCCTTCAATATAGATCCAGAAAGAGATACTAGATATGTAGCTACAAAATTATCAGAAGTAGTTTCAATTAAATCTTACCGATACACATTCTGATCCCGAATCCGAATGGGAGTGTTGCATACTTTCGGGCTTGAATGATTCCGGGTCGTCGAAGTTGTTGGGATCACGACCTGATGCTACTGTTAGCATGTTGATGCATGTCTGCATTAAAGTAAACATATTGGTAAACAGTATTGTAACATTGTAACAACAGTAAGGCGACGAACCCCCCCCCCCCCCCCCCCCCCCCCACCCCCCCTCTGTTTTACGGGCGGACGGAACCTGTCAAGTAGGGTCGGTCGGTCGGTTATGTTTTTGTTTTTTTAAACTGAAATGTCTCCAAAATCTGCACAAATCGGGATTTTTTATTTTTAAAAGGGTGGAAAAAATGGGCCTTTTCTCGACAAGTGAAATACGTCGCCTTGAAAATTGAGGAACCAGATAAACATGATTAGGAGCAAGACAAAAATAATAAAAACAAGAACAAAACAAAACCAGGTGAAGGTTGAACTTTGCACATTTCTTTTTCGATTTCAATTATAAATAAGCGAACCTTACCCCAGCTGGAATATTATAACCCTGAATAGTGATATCGTGGTCCAATACTCTGGCAACACCGGGAGCAACGGGATATATCCTATAATGATAGAAAAGATTTGGTAAAGACATTAATGTTGCTAAACATTCCCATATACATTCATTCTCCATGGAGATTGCAGTCTTGATGACCTTTAAAACTGTCACTTACTTGATTTTCCAACATTCCCTTACGTAGTGACATGTGGTCAAAATGTCTTTGGTTGCTTTTGTTGGTTTTGCAACTTCTTAGATGACAAGGCCAGGTTCTGAATAATTGCTAATCGTTTGTTTCTATGTCTTTGTGGCGATCTTACATAACTGCAATTACAGTGTTCATGGTGTTGGCCGAGTGATATTGCAACATTCCCACAATGTTAAGTGCAAATAAATTCAGATAATAGACGCAATATTTAACATCCTGCCGAATCGATACGCAAAGCCTTTTTTACTAAAATCACAGTTTATTATATAACGTTACTTCGTCGTCTTCAGAACGGGTGATTCCCTCTTTACTCTTTAAATGTATGTCACGTGGTCGATATCCTTGTTGGTTCAGTTGCGCTCCCTGCGCTGCCTTTTTGGGCACTATCTTGATGATTTCATGATACATGGCCTATAGTCGTATATTACTGGCATAATTGTCAGTATGACGTCAAAATGTAAAAATATTATGTAACTAGAGCGGTTCTTGGCTTTCTCGGTTCTCGGATTTTGCGGTTGTTGGATTTGAAGGTTTTATGATTTTGGACAAAACCTAACTGGGTCAATTTTGTTGGTTGTCAATGGCAGTCGATGACTCCGTCGAAATTTTAGTTAATTGCTGCTTGTTGACATATTTTTTGGAAGATATAAGTGATTATATAATGCACTACATTTAGGTATGACAAATCATGGTCATTTAATTGCTTCATCTGTTTTGTAATCCACTCCATTCCACTGATGACATTTAATGGTGTCATCTGTCTTGTAGACCATCCTACATCTTCTATCTACTGTTGGCAGTTGATGGCTTCATATATTATGCAGTGCCCTTTTTCATCAGCTATCTATCAGTTCGTGACTTCATCTGTTTAGTAATCCACCTCCTTACAAATCATGGTCATTTCATGGCTTCAGCTGTTTTGTAATCCACTCTTTTCTACTGATGCCAGTTAATGGTGTCATCTGTCTTGTAGACCACCCTACACCTTTTATCTACTGATGACAGTAGATGGCTTCTTCTGTTATGCAGTGCCCTCCTTCATCACCTGTCTGTGAGTTCGTGACTTCATCTGTTTTGTAATCCACTCCTTTTTACTGATGACATTGTAATCCACTCCTTTCTACTGATGCCATTTAATGGTGTCATCGGTGTTGTAGACCACTCTACATGTTGTATCTTCTGATGACAGTAGATGGCTTCTTCTGTTATGCAGTACCCTCCGTCATCACCTGTCAATGAGTTCGTGACTTCATCTGTTTTGTAACCCATTCTTTCTACTTACGACATTTAATGGTGGCATCTGTCCTGTAGACCACCCTACATCTTTTATCTACTGATGACAGTAGCGGGCTTCTTCTGTTATGCAGTGCCCTCCTTCATCACCTGTCTTTTTGTTCGTGACTTCATCTGTTTTGTAATCCACTCCTTTCTACTGATGACATTTAATGGTGGCATCTGTCTTTGTAGACAACCCTACACCTTTTATCTACTGATGACAGTAGATGGATTTTTCTGTTATGCAGTGCCCTCCTTCATCACCTGTTTGTGAGTCCGTGACTTCATCTGTTTTGAAATGACATTTAATGGTGGCATCTGTCTTGTAGACCACCCTACACCTTTTATCTACTGATGACAGTAGATGGCTTCTTCTGTTTTGCAGTGCCTTCCTTCATCACCTGTTTGTGAGTTCGTGACTTTATTTGTTTTGTAATCCACTCCTTTCTACATACATATGACATTTAATGGTGTCATCTTCGAAAATTGAAAACAAATCCAATTCTGAGGGGGGGGGGGGCACATCCCCCCTCAGACCCCTCTCCCCTGTTCCAGCTTTTAAACCATCTATACTTAAATCAAGAATATATTAGTATAATTATGCTCAACTTCTTTCGTGCATTAATAAAAAACAAAATATTTATTGGAAATGAAGACGTGGCTTTTCGATCAAATTTGGTCAAAAGTAGGCCTAAACACCAGATCGCACCAAATGAGTTCCAAAATTGATGGAAAGATAGTTAAATGTACAATTAAAATACTAAAGATAGACTAAAAGCTTTTTCAATTTTTTTTCCTCATGATTTATATAAAAGCTAAAGCATGAAAGTCTCAGCCCGGAGTCTCAGTTATTTTCCCGGTTATTTTACTTAGAAAACGTTATAAATATTTGTTGTCTTGAGTGTTTCAAAAATACAAGTGTTTAGTAAAAGAAATAATGAAGAAGCTGGGAAAAGGATGGCTTAGAGGAGGGAGTGGGCGGCATTTGTGTTTGTGGGCAGATTGGATGTTTTTAGGTGGGATATCGGACGAAAAGTGTGTTTTGTTTTTGAACAATCGGAGCTTTTTTCACCAAAAGTAATATAATATTGGAATTTGGCAAGGGGAATTTGGAGGTTGTTATAAATATTTATAATGGAGCAGCGAGATCAACTTCCCTGAACAGAATGGAGACCCGTATTTTATTGTACTATGAGTGGCATAAAAGATAACAAAATGGGAATGAAGATCTTTGAAAATATATATTTGCGTTATAATGTACAATTCTTGTGTGTCATATATTTTGTCATCGTGTACAATTTCTTGTGTTTTCCGAGTTATTTCTTGTACATCATAAATCGTCTTTTTCGTCAAGCCCACACACTGCCACCAAATGGAACCATTCACCGCCGTATTTGCCGGGGAACCAAACACGCAATGAACTATGAGTAAAATTGTGGCGAAAGCGAAAACATTGGCAAAAGGACGGGTCACTCAGCGATCGATCGGGTCGATGAAAACCCCTCGTCGGACAAAAGGACTCGTAATAGCACCTAGGACAGTTAATAAAATAATAACAACTCCTTGTTTTAATCAAGTTTTGCTGGGTAAAATAATGGTAGAGCCGCAACCAGCATTTTACATGGGGAAGGATAGTATACCAGCAATTAAAACATTATTTTAATCAAGTTTTGCTGGGTTTTGTTTTAGTAGAAACAACAATAATGGCAATTTTTAATGTTCATCCTATTCTTCAGTGTTGGGGTTGCTTAAGATGCAAGACAAGTTTCTCTGTGTCTCGTTTAAGGAGTAGAGTCTTTATTGGTCGGCCTCCATGGAGACCTCTCATGTGCCATATATGCTGGAGTGTCTGCCATGATATCTTGGTCCAATAATTGCCAGGGTTGTTCAGGAGAGCATTGATGGTGATCTGTGGATTGTTGTTGGCCTTTCGCAATACTTTTCTTGCCAAACAAGGGGACACCGCTGGCTTCCGACTGCATCCTTCAATGTTTTTTAGTGAGTTGAACGTCTTGTTCTTCCTAATTATGCTTTGTGTGGTGGATTCTTGCACTTGGAATTGTTTCGAAATAGCTCTGTAGCCTTTCCCCTCTTTGTGAGCATTCACAATATGCACAAAAAAGTTATTTGATCTTCTTCGCCATGCTGTCAAAGAGCTAGAGTGTTGTCCTATAATATCCCTCACTGTACATTCAATAGGACACATTTGTAATGCATCCACATTGTATGGAATAATTGCATAACAATATAAAAGCCTATCACACAATATAAAGAATGTTTGGAATGTCAAAAACATGTGTATTATCACAAAATGTGGCCTCAATCCTGAGACTTGGTATGGGGTATGAATAATTTTGGACAGGCATAAAAACACAATTCATGTTCAATTCTATTGTTATGCAAAAAATGTTGAGCCCAAATATATTGATTTGTACTTGCAAACTAATTGTCTTTAGTGTAAAGCAAAAGTTCCACCACTCCAGCTGGTATAGATATGAGAAAAACGCAAAAAACACATATTTTTCAAGGGGTATGAATAATTGTGGGCTTAACTGTAAGTGAATTTGGTAAAACGGGCATTTATGGTCAGTTGCACTGTAGTTTTCCTACATCTTCCTCTAGTGAAATGTTTAAGGGGAAACATTAGTACTACCATACATTTGTACACTGCAATAAAAGTATTAAAATCGTCTGCAAATAGCGTTTAAAAACACTTTTTTGAATCTTGACTGCTCTGATCCATGACATCAAACACTTGAGAATGTTCAGATCATAAAATATATATTCCATCACCATAGAACCCCATAGATCCTCTAGAAGAAATCTATGCTCAAACACAATAATTTGAATGGTCTTCTCAACAATACCATTAAATAGTGCTATATAAAAGTTATTTTCTTAATCCGTACTTTCTCCTTATATACTTTCTCCGTGTTCATGCAAACTAAACTACTACTAATACAGGGTGAGTCAAAATAGACAGGTCCCGATTTCACCGATTTTATAAACCAGTTAAAATGCAAAAATGAATATATTTAATGACTTGCCTAGCAAGGTAGCATTACTATCTTATAACCTAAATTTTATTTCATTCAAATTGGTTATTCAAAACGGGAGATATGTGCATTTTTCCTAATTCTGTGAAATAAAATCTATTCCAACTTATATATAGGACCCCTATGGATGTAAAACTTTAACGCGCGCCTTTTGAATAAGTCAATCAAAGGCGTGTTGGTGATCACAGCACTTACAATAGGAAAGAGATTCTATTGTCTTTGCGGTTATATTTTTTAATAGTTTTCGTACAATCAGAGATAGCCTATAACAAACAAATGTTGACCAAAGTATTTTGAAACTTGTTACTTTAATCGAACTGATATGAGAGAAATCTGAGAGAAAAAAAGATTTTAAACGGTTTGTGCTTTGACAACTTACCAGACTAAGGGCATAGTCCATTTTTATGAATATGTTTGTACAATACTGAGTAATATTATAATATATTTAAAAACTTTGCATGCAATATCGTTTTATTTAACAGTGTGTTGTGTTGTATGAATAACTAATATTACAGTAGTGTTAACATCCACCACCAAACTTGGAACACTTTGGATTTCGCGTCTTTGCGTAAATATGTAAATCTGGCGAAGAATATGATATTGTCGTGGAAAAACCAAGTATGAAGAAGTATGTCCTACTCTCATAAACAATGAAAATATTTGCCAATTTTATACAAGAAGTATTTTCTTGATTTTTGAAAAACGACTATTTTGACTCACCTTTAGTTCCAATAGTAAACCCTTTATTAGATAGTTCATAACGTACGCCATGCATGCCAAAATAAACTCCTCAAAAAGTTCGGATTGTTTTTCAATAGCAGATTTTTCAGTGTTTCGTGATATATTCATATTATGTTACATATAAATGGAAAGCTGAAGTGTTCACCTTTCCAACGATACCAAATATGTAGCATCACAGGCCCGTAACCAGCCTTTTCAGTTAGGGGGTTCGATTTAATGAATGCAATTAAAGACTCAATGGTCGCGCAGCAACCATCGCGCCGCGTAAAGCGGCGGAAGGGGGGATGTGCCCCCCCTGAAAAGTTGAAGAAATTTAAAATACAACCTTTAACGAAGGCATTTGGTGCACCATTTTTTCATATAATTACGATATTTTGTGTTCAATATATGTATTGCAAATAGGCAAATTCGCGCATTTTTTTTTTAATATCAATAATTTTCTTTTTACCAATTCTAAAATAGAGCCTGAATTGAAAGCATTTGGTGCACTATTTTAATTGCAAAATTTGTTGATAGGCCTTGAAAACTCAATTATTTTCTGCCTAAGCGCAAATAATTGTGAAATTCCGGCCCCCCCCCCCTGATTCCGCCGCCACTGGCTCTGGTATTTTCTCTTCTCTTCTCTTCTCTTCTCTTCTCTTCTCTCTCTTCTCTTCTCTTCTCTTCTCTTCTCTTCTCTTCTCTCTCTTCTCTTCTCTTCTCTCTTCTCTTCTCTTCTCTTCTCTTCTCTTCTCTTCTCTTCTCTTCTCTTCTCTTCTCTTCTCCTCTCTCTTCTCTTCTCTTCTCTTCTCTTCTCTTCTCTTCTCTTCTCTTCTCTTCTCTTCTCTTCTCTTCTCTTCTCTTCTCTTCTCTTCTCTTCTCTTCTCTTCTCTTCTCTTCTCTTCTCTTCTCTTCTCTTCTCTTCTCTTCTCTTCTCTTCTCTTCTCTTCTCTTCTCTTCTCTTCTCTTCTCTTCTCTTCTCTTCTCTTCTCTTCTCTTCTCTTCTCTTCTCTTCTCTTCTCTTCTCTTCTCTTCTCTTCTCTTCTCTGCGATTCAAAAAACAAAAACAATTCCGAACATGTTTGAAAGGAGTTTATATCTCAACTGATTCACCCAGAGATCGGCGCAGTTTGCGTTGAGTATCACGCGCACCGTCGCACGTTGTGTTTCGTTATGCGGATTCTAAACCAGACTACAATCACAATACTACACCAATCACAACATGTACTCGTATTTATAAAGTTTATCTATTTAATTGATACATTAATTATATATTTATTCATATTATCATATACTTGACTTTTAACCAAGTTTTCTTATGTCAACATAGCGGAGTCGACACGGAAACATGTGGGTATATCAATCAACACAGAAAATTAACATAAAGATATAATACATTTATAATACATAAAATAAACATTACACTATATTTCCCGATTATAAACAAAAAGTACATCGGGAATCATATCTTTAAGGTTTGGTGTATCTATAACGTGTATAACAAAGGCGGGTTGTCTGACAATATGTACATAAATATACAAAATAGTAACACCAAGATAATGCTCGGCCGAAATTCGAACACATTTGGCGGCTTTGGCCGCGAAACGGCCAAAATGAATGCTGAGCATTTAAACAAAACATTTAGATGAAAAATTGATGACAACAAAATGTTGTAGTTGACGTGAACATTTCTTAGTCAAGTGAATAAGAATACGTGAAATTCTTGCTATTTTGGTCGATTGTCTGCAAAATGAGTGGACACTTTTGTAATACGATAGTAATAATAATAATAATAATAATATTACCGTTCTTATATAGCGCTTTCCACAATGCAAGCACAGTCCCAAAGCGCTTTTTAAATCAATTATTATCGCTGCCAGTTTAGATATCAGAATCCTTTGGTCGCTACACTTAGGCGGCTACCAGTCGACAAGTGCACAAGCCTATCAGCACTACTTAGATTTTGATATCCTAACAGCTCCCCAAATATCGCTTGGGTCGACGAAGCAATTGAGACTAAGTACCTTGCCCAAGGATACAAACATGTTGGCCGTAGCGGGGCTCGAACTCACAATCTTTGCATCGTGAGACCGGCATCTTATCCACTAGACCACACACGCTCTCTAACATCATTGTTTAGGACAGCGCCCTCTTACAAGTTCATGTCGTCTGTTTAGTGTTAATACATTTATTTTTCGTTTTACATGCAGCAAAGTTTTAGAGCATATTATATATAGGGAAAACAAGAGATAATTAAATAATCCAAAAACCATTGTCCAAAGTCCAAAAGCAGTGATATAGTTAAACACGTTTACGGTGTAAAATGATCGACTGTTTAATCTCCAAATGAAGATTAACCCTAACCCTAGAACGTGGCAGTGGGGATGGAACGAAGAACAGGGGGAGGGGGTTAAATAAAAAATGGGAAAAATGATGTCCGCCGGCGCCGGGAGTTGAACCCGGGTCGGCCGCGTGACAGGCGAGATATACTAACACTCAGCCACGGGGGGAGGGCTTCACAGGCTAAGAAATCGGAGACCATATATACCCGTAGTTTAGTGCTACAGGAGATAGAACTTGTGCGCGCGCAAGCCACGTGGTGCTGGCTGTGAGGTGACTGTGAGACGTAGTAGCGTTAGGGTTAAGATAATGCACTGTGTGGTGTCGTATTAACCCTAACCCTAGAACGTGGCAGTGGGGATGGAACGAAGAACAGGGGGAGGGGGTTAAATAAAAAATGGGAAAAATGATGTCCGCCGGCGCCGGGAGTTGAACCCGGGTCGGCCGCGTGACAGGCGAGATATACTAACACTCAGCCACGGGGGGAGGGCTTCACAGGCTAAGAAATCGGAGACCATATATACCCGTAGTTTAGTGCTACAGGAGATAGAACTTGTGCGCGCGCAAGCCACGTGGTGCTGGCTGTGAGGTGACTGTGAGACGTAGTAGCGTTAGGGTTAATGACGTGTCAAAAGAGTGCGAATCATTAAATCGACCAATATTGAAATATTGTTTGAAATGTTAAAAACGTCGACAAGCAGTTCGTTCTTATACAAGGTGGGATTTCACCTCCATTTCACTCACTCAAAAAAAAAACCACGTCAAACTCTACACGTCATACACGTTTAGGCGTTTTACAGTTTATGCTATAACCATCACTGAAATAACTCTTTAGAAATATAACTTGTTGATGTCGGGCTAACATTGCTACCAATAGCACACTGTATGCAACCGATATACTTCATTCTCAGGGCGTTGATTGGCGCTCGGTGGTGGTGGCGCATCTCTGACACAATGACTTCAGTCGGAAAACAACACACTAAAACAATTGATCATATTATGTGCGAAAGCGCCCTTAATCATTGTGAGATTTGGTAGGCACAGGTGTTTCTCATGCAGTCCATTGTTATGAGTGGGAGTCTGGCGGTGTGCACACATACAAGTCTCATCATTGGTGGTGTCCCCTAGGTACGTTAGATGTCAAGTTTCAGTCCATAGTTAAATGTCACATTTCAGAGTTGGAGTTAAGCAACTTGCGCACATATGCTATAAGCTATATATTGTCAGATCATTGTTTTATCATAGAAAACTACACGCCGTACGTCCGACGTCACGTCTCATTTCGTATCATCACATTTAAACCATTACACTATACGACCTGGATCAAAGTTAGTGATGTGAGCCCTGTAAGCTTACAAATCACGTGATAACTAGCCAGCCAACCAAAGCACGCCGTCCTACAGTCAGACCGTGTTAGTATTTTATACACAGGCGACGCAGAGTTTACATTTTTGTCCTGTTTAACCACTATTTTCTGTCGATGAACTTCATGTCCAGCTTAGCGTCTGGAGTCATGAATATCGTGCATTTGCTGCCGACTTCTTTCGTGCTCTTCACTGTAAATTGTTGAAGAATCTGTGTATAGAATAAGAGAAATAAACAAATAAGTATCATCGATCTATAACGCAACAGAATATCATAAAATATTACAGCAGGTGGAGCAGTGCAGGCTGACCTCCGTGATTGGTGTGAATAAGCTTACATATGGCGGGCCCTTAGAATTGACTTCCAAGGAATTGAGAAGAATCGATACAGAATTTTGGGTACTGCATTGGGACGCAGATCTAATTGGACCGTGGGATACAGGTTTAGTCTATGAAGAAGTCTAGAGAATAAACAGATATGACTTTGGTGTTGTGTTAGTGGTCGCCAATGGAGTTTGCAACATCACAGGCCTTGGGCCCCTTCATCTCCCCAATAACCGACCCAAGTTACACTACTGGGGGAACACATTTGTGAAGAGTCTTATCCAATGTGAAGACTTGTCTAACTAAAGTAATACTTACCCTGGTGATAAGAAGATACAGCTCCTGCTCTGCAAAACGTCGTCCTGTGATAAAATGTACAACATTGAATTGAAGTTATACTAAATTCTCCATCATGCATTCTGTTTTTACAACTAAAGTTGCGGCATTGCAGACCCGCGGCTTCCAGATGATTTCAGATTCTCCGGATCCCGTATATAATTGATACATGTAAGACATAGATTCGGGTGTTGTACTTATGGTGATTGCATGCCAATTATTAGAGGTCTTTAAGACCCACTTCTAAAACGTATACATTTGTGCGATGATACCACACAGCATCATAGAGCATTTCGAAATATCCAAGCTAGTCTAAAAAATCATACATACAACCCAAAATAGACCTTCAATATAGATCCAGAAAGAGATACTAGATATGTAGCTACAAAATTATCTCAAGTAGTTTCAATTAAATCTTACCGATACACATTCTGATCCCAAATCCGAATGGAAGTGTTGCATACGGGTGCACATTTTTGTTGGCAACCGCCCATCTTTCGGGCTTGAATGATTCCGGGTCGTCGAAGTTTTTGGGATCACGACCTGATGCCACTGTTAGCATGTTGATGCATGTCTGCATTAAAGTAAACATATTGGTAAACAGTATTGTAAAATTGTAACAACAGTAAGGCGACGAAAAGACACACCCTGTTTTACGGGCAGACGGAACCTGCAAGTAGGGTCGGTCGGTCGGTTATGTTTTTGGTTTTTAACCTAAAATGTCTCCAAAATCTGCACAAATCGGGATTTTTAAAAAAAAAATGTGTGGAAAAAATGGGCCTTTTCTCGACAAGTGAAATACGTCGCCTTGAAAATTGTGGAACCAGATGAACATGATTAAGAGCAAGACAAAAAACAAACAAGAACAAACAAACAAAACCAGGATGTGACCTTTGCACATTTCTTTTTCGATTTCAATTATAAATAAGCGAACCTTACCCCAGCTGGAATATTATAACCCTGAATAGTGATATCATGGTCCAATACTCTGGCAACACCGGGAGCAACGGGATATATCCTATAAAGATAGAAAAGATTTGGTAAAGACATTATTGTTGCTAAACATTCCCATAAACATTCATGGTGCTTCATAAACAATCCAAATGCTTCAATCATCAATTCTCCACGGAGTTTGCGGTCTTGATGACCTTTAAAACTGTCACTTACTTGAGTTTCCAACATTCCCTTACGTAGTGACATGTGGTCAAAATGTCTTTGGTTGTTTTTGTTGGTTTTGCCACAACTTAGATGATTTTGCTTTTGTTGGTTTTGCCACTACTTTGATGATTTGGTTTTTGTTGGTTTTTGCCACTACTTAGATGATTTTGCTTTTGTTGGTTTTGCCACTACTTAGATGATTTTGCTTTTGTTGGTTTTGCCACTACTTTGATGATTTTGCTTTTGTTGGTTTTGTCACTACCCAGATGATTTTGCTTTTGTTGGTTTTGTCACTACTTTGATGATTTTGCTTTTGTTGGTTTTGTCACTACTTTGATGATTTTGCTTTTGTTGGTTTTGCCACTACTTTGATGATTTTGCTTTTGTTGGTTTTGCCACTACTTAGATGATTTTGGTTTTGTTGGTTTTGTCACTACTTTGATGATTTTGCTTTGTTGGTTTTGCCACTACTTTGATGATTTCGCTTTTGTTGGTTTTGCCACTACTTAGATGATTTTGCTTTTGTTGGTTTTGCCACTACTTAGATGATTTTGCTAATACTCCCGTATCGTCCAACGCTGTTGATTTGGTGTTACGGACGTTACATTTTGAAGCGTTACGGACGTTACAGGTATTAAAATCAATAATAAAACAAGATTTAAGATATAAAAATGGGACATTTTGTCCCTAATTTGTCATAAAATCCATGTGTTTTTCTTGTGTTACTTTGATGTTAGGGACCGCTCATCATTAGGGGGGGTCACATGGTTTTGGTCAAGGTCATATGATTTTAGATTATCGGAAGGGGGGTCATATGGTTTTGCATTTTCAAACACTGAGTAACAATAAAAAATAAATAAGGCGAAATAAAAAAGAAGTCTGTCTCATTTTCTGGATCATTTTAGTGAAAAAAATATAATTTTTTAGATTCAATGTTTTTTTATTCAAGTTATAAAAAGATGGCTTAAAGAACGTTATTCTGGACCATTTTATTTAAAAAACTGACAGTTTATACGCTCAGGGACGTTTTTCTGGAGCTTTTAAGTGTTAAAATAGCCATTTTTTGGTTTCAATGTTAATTCAAGCTTTATAACAACATGTATCAGAAATGTTTTCTGGACCATTTTAGTTAGCAATTTGCTGCTAAATAGCAAACTAGACAATTTTGCGCATTTAGAGCGAATTGGTTTATTATTTTTATTATTCAAGCTTAAACAAAATGGCTTCATGAACATTTTTCAGGACCAGTGTTAAAATAACCAGTTTTTGCACAAATTATTTTCAATGTTTTATTATTCAAGCTTAACAAGATTGCTTCAGGACCATTTCAGTGTAAAAATATCCAAAAACATACGAGGACTACAACTGGGAAGACCTCTTATCCACGGGCAAACTGGGTAAACTTTTGGTCCGTGAGTTGGAAAAATACTTGCACCAACACGATCTTCCTGCAACTGGCAAAAAACAGGACCAAATTAGGCGCATCACTGCTCATATTTATGGGAGGCAGGAACGTGACATTCCTGACATGGAAATAGAATATGATTCCAGTGGTGATGAGTCTGAAAGTGATGATGAGGTCGAGAGTGTAGATGAATCATTAGAATCATCCAGTGCTAAGAGGAAGAGGAGGCTGAAATTCAAATTGTGATGAAAACACGCTCAGGAAGGATGTCCAGAAGGAAACTAGATGATTTTGTTTATTAGAAGGGTGAACTATACAGACGCATATTAAAGTTGATTTTTTCAAGACAACACTTTGATACTCATCACTACTGGAATCATATTTTATATCAATGTCAGAAATGTTGTACCGAGTGTCTCAGAAAAAGCATCCCCCACAAATGTTGTGCCCTATTCTGTAATGAACAAGGATCTTTAGATTTTGTATTAGATTACAATGTCACAATGTTTAGCTAGCTAATCATTAGCAAAAAACAGGGGTTCATTTGATGAGGTAGTTTTGTATTGAAAATGACTTTTAAATGTGGACTTTGATGTAAGACCAAGTTTACAATTTGTTTTTGTATTGCATTGTGTGTGGGGGTGTGTGCAATCAACTACTATTAAAAACAGAAAAAGTAGAAAAATTGTCCTGCAACTATAGTTTACGTTTGAAGTCATATGAAAATACTTTATCAAATTCACTCCTGTCTTTTGGTATTATTAAACTATACGGTACTTGAATCTTGAATGCAAAATAACTTAACTTTTACTTTCTTTTTCAAAAGTGAAAGAGTGTGTTTCTGCTGGGACACTGCAAAAAGTTAGCGCTAATAAACGCTAAGTTTCAATCGGTCAGTTTTTAATCCCAATGTTTCTACTCGCGAAAAGTTACCGCTAAGTTTATCGATCCTAGTAGATGGGCGACGACATATGACTTTTTGTAATACCAAACAATGCCACCGCACCTGAAAAAGATTGCTTCACAATAATATGTATAACCCAGCGTGACACGGTTCACGGCGCAAACCGCTAAGAATCACCTTTCTGTTTCTACTGGGTTTATTGCCGATTATTGCCGATTATTGCTGGTTCCAAACCTGCTTTTTATAACTTGAATAAAAAACATTGAATCTAACTCGCGCGAAGCGCGCAAACAATTATAGTTTTTTCACTAAAATGATCCAGAAAATGAGACAGACTTCTTTTTTATTTCGCCTTATTTATTTTGTATTGTTACTCAGTGTTTGAAAATGCAAAACCATATGACCCCCCCACCCCTTCCGATAATCTAAAATCATATGACCCCCCCCCCCCTTTTTGCTTGACCAAAACCATGTGACGCCCCCTCTTTTCTCCCGCCCCCCCCCCCCCCCCCCCCCCCTCCGGTAGAAATAATGAGCGGTCCCTAATACACCATACCACTACCATACACTGACTATGTAGCAGTGCACAAGTCTAAACCATTGTTGAAGAAAATTAGGCCTAATTTGTCAAATTAGACCACATTTTTGACGAATTATTATTTTCAGTGTTACAGCTCACAAAGGTGTCATTTAGAAGCTCTTCAAAGCCTTGAGTAAAAGCTGTAACGTCCGTAACGATTTATGTAACGTCCGTAACGATTTATGTAAATCCGTAACGCTCGTTAAGGTATTTCTAATTATAGATTTTTATTTATTTTTGCTTAATGATTGAACGCATCACAAACTAACAGTGAATGTGTGATGTTATTAAAATCAGCCAATTAGTTTTCTCCCAGAGGAAAAAAAAGATAAAAAATGTTACGGACGTTACGCGATCCAATGGAAAAAATGAACGTAAAAATGATAACTCGCATTGCGCCTTTCGCAAGTGATATCACTTTTTTGCTTTTTTACTTTCATTGGAAGCTTTATTTAGAATAACTAAATCACAAATAGCATTTAAAAAGCAATACTTTATATTACAAAAATAATACACTTTCTTAACTAGCTTTTTTCAAGCCAAATTGAAAAAGCATTATCCTTTTTGCGCACCTATTTTCAAACGATGATGTAATGACCAAAACGAACAAATTGAGGTGAGATCATATCAGACTTGATAAATAGAGATATACCCCTTACCAACAACAGAGGAGAAAAACTTGTAAAACCAATTTGAAATTTTGGCTGTTATTCACATTTGGCGTGGAATTGGCCCACTACTTTGATGATTTTGCTTATGTTGGTTTTGCCACTACTTACTAGTAGATGATTTTGCTTTTGTTGGTTTTGTCACTACTTTGATGATTTTACTTTTGTTGGTTTTGCCACTACTTTGATGATTTTGCTTATGTTGGTTTGGCCACTACTTTGATGATTTTGCTTTGTTGGTTTTGCCACTACTTTGATGATTTTGCTTTTGTTGGTTTTGCCACTACTTAGATGATTTTGCTTATGTTGGTTTTGTCACTACTTTGATGATTTTGCTTTTGTTGGTTTTGCCACTACTTTGATGATTTTGCTTTTGTTGGTTTCGCCATTACTTTGATGATTTTGCTTTTGTTGGTTTTGCCACTACTTAGATGATTTTGCTTTTGTTGGTTTTGCCACTACTTTGATGATTTTGCTTTTGTTGGTTTCGCCACTACTTTGATGATTTTGCTTTTGTTGGTTTTGCCACTACTTTGATGATTTTGTTTTTGTTGGTTTTGCCACTACTTTGATGATTTTGCTTTTGTTGGTTTTGCCACTACTTTGATGGTTTTGGTTTTGTTGGTTTTGCCACTACTTTGATGATTTTGCTTTTGTTGGTTTTGCCACTACTCAGATGATTTTGCTTTTGTTGGTTTTGTCACTACTTAGATGATTTTGCTTTTGTTGGTTTCGCCACTACTTTGATGATTTTGTTTTTTTTGGTTTCGCCACTACTTTGATGATTTTGTTTTCGTTGATTTTGCCACTACTTTGATGATTTTGTTTTTGTTGATTTTGCCACTACTTTGATGATTTTGCTTTTGTTGGTTTCGCCACTACTTTGATGATTTTGCTTTTGTTGGTTTTGCCACTACTTTGATGATTTTGTTTTTGTTGGTTTTGCCACTACTTTGATGATTTTGCTTTTGTTGGTTTTGCCACTACTCAGATGATTTTGCTTTTGTTGGTTTAAAATCAGTTAATTATATAACGTTACTTCGTCGTCTTCAAATTTCAGAACGGGTGATTCCCTCTTTACTCTGAAATGTATGCCATGTGGTCGATTTCCTTGCAGTCGTTCAGTTGCGCTGCCTGCGCTGCCTTTTTGGGCACTACCTTGATGATTTCATGATACATGGCCTATAGTCGTATATTACTGGCATAAAATGCGTTGTACTAACAGTTTGACGTCAAATATTATGTAAAAATATCATTACAACATGTCACTACAGATAGAGCAAGTATTTAATTCATTAATGGAACTTTCAGCAACATCATCGTCACTACAAGAGCGCCTTTTTGCAGACCTATCGACATCGTCGATGTCATAACGTCATGCCATTTCACAGCGTCGCTTCAACGTGTCCTATTGGTTCTATTTTGTTTGACAGTTGGACTAAATGCTTTTACTTAATATCTACCTGAGCGATTCCCTGATGACTCCTTTAAGGTAGGGCATGTGATCGATTTGCTCTTTGGTTGCCTGTTTTCCCTTTGGCACTACCCTCATGATCTCTTCATACAGAGCCTGTTGTTTGTCTGGATTGTGTCCTAATAGGTATAATGTCCACAGTGTTGTGTTGGACACCTGTAACATTAACAGCAAATAGTTATTAGGATGTGATAACAGTCGATATTTCTTATTGGTTTGAATTGTTCGATTAGCTCGAGTATTGTCCTCGATTCATAATGACACCAGATTGAATCATAGTAGATGTGTATGATATAAGGATATGTACAAGTTTAATAGTAAATCCTTGGTATAAGACATTCTCAAGTATTAAGACCAAGTGTAAAGACTCCATCACGTAATAAAGCTGCATAATCCTTTAATCCGTCAATAGAGGATGTTGTGCTAGGTTAATTCCATGCCGTCATGTACCAAGGATAAACCCAAAGTTGACTTAGGTTGGGCCGGGAGGTTGGGTTTACGTTGACCTAGTGTTGACACTAAATCATGTTGGCTCCATTAGCAATTTCCAACAAATTTTGAAATTTAAAAACATGAATAAGGTTACGGTATATCCATAATATTCGTAATAGTACTGTAGGCCTAATAAAATGTAGACCTATAATAGGAGCGAGACATAGAATGGACCCAGTATTTGGTATCTATACCACTGAAATGACAACTAGAAGATTTGATAGTACGTCCTATTCCTAGGAGAACAAGATAGTTGGTTTCATCTCTTGTCACCTAAAAACTCTGTCAATCGTTATTAATAACCCAGACCTATCAAATACACCACCACCTACCGTGTCTATAGCTGCCGAGAACAGATCAGTGAGACTTGAGATGATCTCTTCGCTGTTAAGTTTTCCTTCCCTAACGAGGTATGCCACAAAACTCTCTTCTGTTATTTCCTCTCCGGCAGCCACCATGGTCTCAAGATCTCGGATCTTTTCGCCCACATATTTCTCGGCTATAAAGGAACGTATTGTACAATGTTGATTAGTATAGTATACTTTTAAATACTTCATGTGTACAGTATAGTGGTATCAACAGTGATATAATTTAAGACTTCAAAATGTGGCTATATTTGACAGGAAGATTTCAATAGTTTCTAGACATGAGTTATCTTTAGATGACAGTTCCAAAATGTCACAAAATGTTTCAATAATGTCAACATTGTTGAATCTCATCACCATATGTGGAATCCATTAGAGATGCATTCAAATAAATACAAACATGCCTAGTATTATTTCAGTGATTCTTGAGATAAGACTTTGAAAGTTTTGGAAACGGTTTCTGAAAAATCAGTTTTTGTATAATGGTAGGCCTAAAACTAATAGACGCGTGGAAAGTGTTGAATAGCTTGTGTATTATGAGATCATGTGAAAGTCGATGTGAATTAGTCTCATGAGATCATATGAACGTCGATATCAATTTCACCGGAGAATCTAAAGCTCAAAGACTATACTCTATCCATCTGTTTCTCTTTTCTTTTGTTAGTTAATAAACACTTCTTAATAACCTATATTATACTCCATCAATCAATATCTTAAATTTCAAGTTTGTTCCTCTCCGGGATTCCTCTTACGCTTAATACAAGATTTTTTATTTCAAATTATGGATAGTTTTTTCTCGCTAAGACAAATTCTTCAATCTAATTAATGTAGATAAAAAGACATACTAACGATAAATTGAAGGTTAAAACTTACCAATTTCAAATACTGTGTCCCAAGCGCCAAGTACCGTCTTGTAAGGACCAGAATTAAGTCGCCTGTGCCATGCTATGGGCAATGTCATTGCATAAACGGTGTCTTCTGAGAGGTGGTGCACGCTTTTGATGAAGGCTTTACCCTCGGGTTGTAATTGGTTGGCAAGAAGATTGAGTTTACGGTCAAAGAAAACACGGCTTACAGCTGTATACGGGTGATCAATAGACGTTATTCTTAATTGGTGCATTTGCGTCAAAAGAGGGTTTTGTGAACTGAAAATGAGGCTAGCGATTTAGCCAAGACAAGAGTGCTGTAGTTTTTCAATGGGGTGAACTTTGCACTAATCATAAAACATCTTACTTCTGAGCTGTTAAATATTTGACCTTATTACATTCGTGAAATAAACTTGAACGTAACTATTTATTTCCACTAGATTGAAATGAAATGTTTGCTGGTAACCAACACTATCTAGGAAAATGTAGTAAGTTCACAGTTCATTACATTGCAGTCAAAGGACGAGATTGTTATGTTTATCGGAGCACATTAAAACACGCAAAGCAGCTGCATAGATGGAGAGCTAGCTAGTGGCAAACTTAGTCAGTTATGGAAGGCCAAATCACTATCCAGAAAGCTCAAAGAAAGACTATTCATAGCTACTGTAGTCTGTAGAATTAGTCCTCCTCTATGGATGTGAGTCATGGACAGTCACCCCAAAGCTTAGTAAACAGCTGGATGGATGTTACACTAGAATGCTTAGAACTGTGTTCAACATCAACTGGAGAAATCATGTGACAAATAAGGACCTGTACGCGGATATGCCCAATGTCTCGGATAAGATCAGGGAGCGTATATCAAAATTTGCAGGACACTGCTTCAGAGGTTCCAATGAGCTGGTCTCCAACTCATACATTGGATACCAAAACATGGAGTAAGAAAGCGTGGTAGACCAGCCCTAACCTACATTGACATCTTAAGCGTGACATTGACATACTTAAGCGTGACACAGAATAACAGGTAGAAGAAATCAAGACAGCTATGTTGAAAAGGAAGATTTGGAGAAGCATCGTGGTTCGGGAATATCACCCGCCATAAGTCAAGTCAAGTAAGTCATCGGAGCACTAATTGCTCTGAGCATGCTCAGTTGTATCGCACTCCCTCTTTTGACGTAAATGCGCCAATTAAGAATAATTTCTATAGGATTATAGAATGTGTAAACAGTGACTGATATTCGATACAACAAGTTGCAACAATAGGTTTAATCGATACATCATTAATTATACTTATTGTTCAATAAAACGACAAGGTTATGGGTTCAAATCACCTAGATTTCGAGAAAATGTAAATCCGGAGGGCAATGCTTGTTATCAAACCCGATGAAACCAACAAAGTTATAAGCTGTGACGTTTCCAAATTCGCAATTTTCAACACACTATACGCCGCATAGAGAAAATGCTGTGCATGCATTGCATGGCCTGGATGACCTGCTGGGGGGATGATCACACATGCTACACTACCCATGCATGACATTTTGAATTTGAATTAGCCCACGTAGAGGAAACGGTCTTTTCTCCCCCGCGTAGTGTATTGAATATGTGAACTTTGAGAAACGTCACGGATTTTCATTAACTGGTACTAATCATGGCTAATCTTTGTTGTTTTGTGGCAAATTCGGTATCAAATTGTGCCAAAAACTCATACGTTTGGTGAACTGTGTGGAATACTTACATTCCATCGCCCATTTGAAGAGCTCGTCTTCCAGGTCAGGTACCACGTTGTCGTCATGCCTGATCATACGCATCTTGCCAACGAGGTTAGTTATGACGCCATTCATTTCAGTAACATATCGCGCGATCTCGGCAGGACGGGAAATCCTCTTGCCAAGGGCACTCCTGTGTTTATGCCATACTTCTGCTTCTCTAAAAAATTAAATATTATGTAGAATAAAACCCCGTTATAGTTTTAAAAAAACCAATCAACCCCTCGCTGTTGTATTTTTTCATCAAAATTCCCCGGAATTTATAGCCTCGTTTACACATTTAACTTTACGAGGCTGCATACATGATCCGACAAATTTTCGACCCGGAGGGGGTGGGGGGGGGGCACTTATTGGATATGAGGCCACGGGGATGTGCCGCCAAATAGGGTCCCATTTTCACCCCTCTGATAAATGAATGACCCCTTTTCATAGCCATTTTTGGTAAATTTATGGGTCTAAAATCCTTAAATTTGCTGTTTTTCACCGACATTTTAGCAAAATCTGTCAAACATGTAGGAAAATTATGGTGTCTGGTAAATATATATGGGTCCATTTTCCCCCAAAAAAATTTTGTAGCCTCGTAACGTTATGTGTAAACGAGGCTATAAGTCTGTCTAACGTAGTCTGCTTTTCGTTTGCCGTATTATCAGTCAGTTGTAGAACGGGGGCCCCGTTTCAATTGAGGGCGCTCTATTTAGTGACGCACTGCCGTCATTTTTTACACGGCGATTCATCAAGTGACGGAAGTCCGTCGCCCGTCGGAATACGAACAAAATAGTAGAAATTATCACACTTGCCCTACAAATTCTATAAAATGGTTGTAATCTCGTCTAGAAAATGGTGGTCTCTTCGCAGCAAACCGGTCAAAAAAGATATAATTTTAGCTTGTGTCGTGTGATGTTGGGGTTAAAGGTTAAATTAAATCATCGAACTGGATGTCGCAAGGAGTTCTGGTACCTTGATGCCCTCAACTCAATGGATAGTTACTTTTTAAGCAGATAATTGGGGGTAAAAGGCGAAAATTCAATCATTGCGAAAATTGACGGTGTGCGTTACCTTGGTTACGTACACCCGTCGTTTTAGAGCGCCCTCAATTGAAACGGGCCCCGTTCTACAGCTGACTGATTATGGCGCGTTCATACCATCGTTGCGTATCGGCCGACGTCGGCGGATATCGGTCCGAGAGTTAAGGTAGCACACCTCTAAATAGTTCCAGGCGAAAACTTGCAACTCTTATTGCGCAATACTTCTTATCAATACGCGTGATTAAAATAGTGATTTCTCGGGAACTACAGTGATTCAGCAGACGAGGCTGGTATCAAATTAAAGCTAACAATATGAATTTTAATGATAGATCATTCACAAATAATATTAACTATTTTTTGTTAATAAATAGTAGTCCTACTTTCACGGTGCACGGCCGTAAGTCTTGCGAAAAATCAACTTGAAAAATGACCGTAGAGGGCTTAGATGCTCGATTGCTTAAAATCTAACGGTTATCCATGTATATTTTACAATTTTAATCATAAGCTTGCTAAAATAGCTAGAGTTTACTACCAAATTGAATGACTTTCTATGTGTAAATTTAAAAATAACCTTGCCAGAACATGGTTTAAATCTTCGGAAAATCTAATAGTACGTTGGCCTGCGTGTATAATGCGTCATAGTTTGGGGGCATAAATAGAAATTTATACATAGAAATTCTTTCAATTTGGTATTAAACTCTAGCTATTTTAGCAAGCTTTCGATTAAAATTGTAAAATATACATGGATAACCGTTAGATTTTAAGCAATCGAGCATCTAAGCGCATCGGCCGTAATTCAAAAACTTGTCTTTTGCTAATGTCGGGTTTCTAGCATAGTCGTAGGCCTAACATTTTCCTAACTTTAAATCGTTAAAATCGATCTATCGTTATAAACATATTATAAGCATTGTCTTGGGCTTAAATTTGATACCAAAATCAATTCCTAAATCACAATGGTCATTGAGATATCATCTTTTGAAGCGTCGCGCATCGATCAAAATAAGGTGCAAAATGGTCGTCTAATTTCGACTTCCTATTATTTAGAGGTGTGCTACCTTAACACGATTTACTTTTAGGCGCATTCATACTCCAGTCGTTGCGCGCCGACCGAAGTCGGCGGATAAAAGTTGACAGTGTTTCAACTCGCGCACCCGCGATATCCGCCGACGTCGGCCGATGCGCAACGACAGGAGAACGCAATTTTAACTCCTGCTACCGTTATCCAGTTATGCAGTAGCGTAGCCAGCGGGGGGTGGGGGGGGGGGGGGCAGGACACCTAAAATGGGGACGGAGAAGCGGGAAAATGGGGACGAGAAATTGTTCATGTAGTACATTTACTGTGCGATTTTTTTGGACTGTGCGGTGGGTTTTTTTGACCGTGCGAAATTTTTTGACCTCACCCCCCCAAACCCCCCCCCCCCCCCCCCCCCCCCCCCCCCCCCCCACCCACTTACGTGAAATTCACGAGGTAAGTGACTAGAAAAAAATTGGGGCAACCTTTTACGAAAATTTTAGAAATCTTGCCCCCCCCCCCCCTGAAAAAAATCCTAGCTACGCCACTGCAGTTATGACTATTTTTGATTAAGTTACTGCATTTTTAAAACCGAACAACATAAAATAGAAGTATTGAACTCAATGACTCTGCATCACACATCTTACTCGATCACATGGCAATCGAGACGAGACAAAATCAATGTTCGATGTCCGAAATGATCGTAAACAAAATGTTCGGGCGTAGGTTTTAAAGCTGGTGGGTTATCTAAACTATTTTTTATGATGCTGTCGTAAACATCTAGAGTAAATCTCACTTTGAACTTGTCGCTCCGCCTAAATGACAAGTTAATCGGGAGATTTCCCTTTGCCCGGAGTCAATTAACATGGTTAACGTGACAACCGATGACTTACCCTATCAGAATTCCTTTAGGCTTTCCACGTGTCTCTCTGTGCTCTGTCCATATATCGAGTTGTATGCGTTTGGGATATTTGCCTTGCTCGTGGAAGACCTTTCTGAAATCATCTGGATTGTCAAGACACACTATCCAACCAGGGTTCATTCTCTGTCTGGAAATACAAAGGAAAAGGGGGGAAATAAAGCCATCTGGGGGAAACATGAACAGAGACGAACGGACATACCGACTGAGTCATTTATCTTATCTATATTCATCCATACGGGAGAATAACCCGGAAATGACCATGATAACGCCATTTTAATACAAAGTCATTTGACCTTAGTGAAACTTTACTGATTACAAAGTATCTTGGGAAGGAATAACAAATAACACATTTCTTTCTCAGGGTGCATCAGACGAAGAAGAATATGAAGTGGTGCCGATCCAAACGAGGACACGCCATTTAACGTATACACACCGATATGAAGTGGTGCCGATCCAAACGAGGACACGCCAACCTGTATACACACCGATATGAAGTGGTGCTATCCAAACGAGGACACGCCAACCTGTATACACACCGATATGAAGTGGTGCTATCCAAACGAGGACACGCCAACCTGTATACACACCGATATGAAGTGGTGCTATCCAAACGAGGACACGCCAACCTGTATACACACCGATATGAAATGGTGCTATCCAAACGAGGACACGCCAACCTGTATACACACCGATATGAAGTGGTGCCGATCCAAACGAAGACACGCCAACCTGTATACACACCGATATGAAGTGGTGCCGATCCAAACGAGGACACGCCAACCTGTATACACACCAATATGAAGTGGTGCCGATCCAAACGAGGACACGCCAACCTGTATACACACCAATATGAAGTGGTGCCGATCCAAACGAAGACACGCCAACCTGTATACACACCGATATGAAGTGGTGCTATCCAAACGAGGACACGCCAACCTGTATACACACCGATATGAAGTGGTGCTATCCAAACGAGGACACGCCAACCTGTATACACACCTATATGAAGTGGTGCCGATCCAAACGAAGACACCCCAACCTGTATACACACCGATATGAATTGGTGCTATCCAAACGAGTACACGCCAACCTGTATACACACCGATATGAATTGGAATTGGTGCTATCCAAACGAGGACACGCCAACCTGTATACACACCGATATGAAGTGGTGCCGATCCAAACGAAGACACGCCAACCTGTATACACACCGATATGAAGTGGTGCCGATCCAAACGAAGACACGCCAACCTGTATACACACCGATATGAATTGGTGCTATCCAAACGAGGACACGCCAACCTGTATACACACCGATATGAATTGGTGCTATCCAAACGAGGACACGCCAACCTGTATACACACCGATATGAAGTGGTGCCGATCCAAACGAAGACACGCCAACCTGTATACACACCGATTAACCGTTTTACAAAATGAGGCTAGTTTTAGAGGTATGCTACCGCCAACCAGCGAGTGCACTATCCAACCGAGGTATGTAAGGGGGTATCACATGCGAGGACCTCATCTTAATACAGTTTTTACATTGCAACATTTTGCACGTATCAGGAAACCGAGGACCGTTCACAGGTGGAGGAGTGTCCACGGATGGAAGGTTTGAAACTATACGTCCACGATTTACGGTGATTTAGAGAATAATGTCTGCGTAACAAAGTTCGTAAATTTGTTTTGAAATGAGAGATTTGTTGTTCTGGTCTGAATGACCAATTCCGAATGACCAGAACATCAACCGAGGATTTCAAAACAAATTCACAAAAACAGTTGTTAAGCAGTCATTATTCTTATTCATTACTGAAAATTGCATATTTATCCAAATCGTTGATTTGTACCGATATAATCACGCTAATAATTAATTGTTTTCTGTTTATAATTTTGTCCACCCCTTGTTAGTTACTGAAATAGTCCAAATCGGGTCATCCCCTCATTAACATTTTATCGTTCAAACCAATCAAAAATAAGCTTTAATCGTGTTTCCTCTGAAACTGAGTTTATCGATAAACTGAGTTTATCGATAAACTGAGTTTATCGATAAACACCGTTTTTCAATAAACTGAGTTTATCGATAAACACCGTTTTTCAATTTGATAAACTGAGTTTATCGATAAACATCATTTTTCGAGCGAAAAAACAGTGTTTATCTGTTTATCGAAAAACAGGGTTTTTCAATTTGATTTTTTCAATTATATAACCAGTGTTTATCGATAAACTCAATCTTCTTGCCAACCGCTCGATAAACCACGGTTTATCGCCGATAAACTCAGTTTATCGGTCGAAAAAACAGTGTTTTCGACCGATAAACAGTGTTTATCAAACCGTGTTTATCGAATTATTTTACATTAAGCTTGCCATAGGCGTGCACGTTCTCATCTAACGATTAATTTGATTGGAACGCACTTAGTCGCAACTATCGCGATTATTCATGAAGTAATGAATAGGCCTACTACTAACTACATACGTGTTCGATCCATATTTACTAATGCACTGACACACTATACACAAATGTTTATCCATAATGATAGAGGTTATCCATGTAACAGATTAGCTGCAAGAAAGATTTTCAAAAGAAGACAAATCTATTTCATGATATGTATAGGTCAATTGGTAACACGGTTCATGCAGTGAATTGGACGTCATGCACCGGTTCGATTGAATATAGAATAGGCCGGGTGCGATTCCCCTTTGCAGTCCGTTGCACATGGCAACATGGATAACCTCTATCGTCGAACCTACAAACTCACTTGAATATGTGTCCAAATTTGTCGAAATATTGTTGATGTAGCACCGATGGTATATCAAACACACTCTTCCATCCCTTTGTCACGAATTTATATATCATCATCGGTAAACCGCCCGGAATAGTAACACTCGGGATTTCGTCGAAAGATTTGACCTTTTCCGTTGTCTCTTTAGCATCTTCTGTGGAGACGGCTGCTGCAACCCCTGATGATTTACGGGTTTGTTTCGTTGTGTCTTGATCTTGAGGAGCAAACGGACATTGGTTGCTGGATAATACTCTACCTTCAAATATGAGAGAAATAAAATAACATTTAGCGCTTGATGAATAGGCGTAGTTGTTGTCAATAAAGATATGTTGTTGTATAAATAACAAGACTACAATGTTAGAAAAAGTGTTCGAACACTTAGTAGGCCTAATGTAAAGTCATCTCCTTTCCCCCTGATCAATGTTGAGTCGCCCAACTTGCCAAACATCAGCCCGTGGCCTAGCAACATTGATTGGTGGGGAGAGGGGAGGGGTATATTGAAGGGGGGCTTTCAGGCTAGCAGATGCAAATTGGTATTTTCACATGACTCTAAAAATGCGTACTATATGGTAATTAAACGGTGCAAACAATGGTCAGTGTTCGAACACCTTTTTTCTATGATTGTAGGCCCGCCTAAAATAGCTGTCGGATATTTGAATAGTACATACAGGGATGATATTAATCTCTATTAAATGTCGTTTTAAGAACTGATACATGTGTGTTTCATAGCACCTGTTTGAAAAGCACGGAAATTCATTGATGGAGGCCGGACTATGGCTCCAGAGGGACCATGGCTCATTTCACACCGGAAACCGAGTTGTACCCAAATTTCAATCCCTCTATAATTTCTTCGCAAAGAGCATTTTGCATGGCTACGGGCCCAAAGGTTAATTCACCGTCTTTGTTGTATGCAATGCGCAACGTTCATTGCGTCGGGAGACTGACATTTTTCAGAACAACTCGGCTTTCGGTTTCAGACGCGCGCCGAAACCGCGTTTATATATTAGAGGTTCCATGCCATGCGCAACGGTCTATAAACTGAATTCACACCCGGCCTATTCAATTGAATCTGTGCATGACGTCCTATTCATTGCATGAACCGTGTTACCAACTTCGCCTACATAATTATCATGAAGGTGTCTTCTTTCTGAAGATCTTTAAACACAGTTCGTCGGCTGAGGGTCGTAAGTGTATTTTTACTGTTTTCAGGAGCAGCATTTTTCTTATTTACAATGAGGTGTATATAATATACTTGGCCTATAGTTGTGAATATCATAAAATGGGACAGTAGGCCTATATGAAGCTTAAGGCGGAGCGGAATCTTTACTCAATATAATTTGTGGACTACTTCAGTCGAGATATATTGAATGAATGGCAATACAATTTGGTGTGTATGTTTCCCGCAAATGTAATGAAGTTCGAATGAATAAAATAAGATCGTTTTGTAATTGACGAAAAATATAGATCATTTAAAAATGCCTGGATTCAAGGAATGCGTGGGCTATTTCAGTTGAATTCCATACACCCCCTGTGGAAGACATAACCTTAAACTACTATATACACAGGCCGAATTAGATTTCACCCATTAGGTAACCTAGTTTCAAGTTAACACTCCCTGTGAGCAGTGGCAGTGCCAGGGGGGGGGGGGGGGGGGGGGGGGGGGGGGGGGGGGGGGGGCAACGGGGACATCCACCTAAAAATAATAATTCTGCCCCACCCAAAACAAATATTATTCTGCCTCCCCACCCCTAAAAAAAATGTGCGCGCATCTTCTTTCTAAATGCCCTCTCCCTAAACAAGATCTTACCCCTTCCCCTCCCAAAAAAATAAAATAAATGATGCTGTTGCCGCCACTGACTGTGAGGAAGATTTATATTATATCCTCCACAGGGGTGTTTTGAGTTCAGCTGGAATAGCCTATAGCATGTGATAACATTGATTGCTACAGTTGGGATGTGGGAGGGTACAATTTAAAGTTTAAATTGTGCATCCTTGTATTTAATGTTACTGTTTCTTATAATATAGCACTACATGTAGCTTTGTAAGATACTTATAAAACAAGTTACTTGTGTTCTGAACCGATTCAACACGATCGCTACACAAACTCAGACCGTTTTCTTATCATCTGCTTAAGTGCAAATATTTTAACATTGGGCCTATCTCTTCATCAGCATATCTCAGCTCATTAATCCACCAACATAGTAATGATTTACTTCCTATCAAAAACTTGTTTGTCAACAAACAATTGATTTATAATTTGAAACATGAGTTCGGGCAATTGAAATAAATAATAGGTTTCTCGTTGACGATATAAAAAGAAAATTGACAAAGCATCTTTTTTATTATTATTCATTATTTGTATTCATTATTTGAGTAAAGTACTGCATTTAATGGTCGGGTTTGTCAAAGTGAAGCCAATACTCAAGAATTCCATTCTATATATATCTATACAATCCCTTGTGGGGAATATCACTGATTAAAGTAATCATTAGTAATGTCTTACTCTTCCATAGTGGGGCCATAGTGGGTGTATTATTATGTCGAACTCCTTTTGAAATCTACACTCCCATGTGTGGAGGATTAATCCACGCGGCTATTGGTTTTACCATAATATATTAATACAAAACAGATTTTTCAGAAACCTGTTCCAAATTTCAAGGTCTGTCTCAAGATTTACTGAACCAATACTAGGCATGTTTGTACTTATTTCAATGTATTTCTCATGGTGATTCCAAATATGGTAACATTTTTAAAACATTTGAAATGTTAGTATGTCGTCAGCAGACTCCTGCGAGTCCTGCCGCGTTGAAAGTGATATGTCTTCCATAGTGAAATGTATTTAATTAGAATAACCCATTGTAATAAGACGACTCTGCGAAACAGTACTCCGTGCTCCTGAGTAAAAGTGAACTTTTACGCTAGAAGTTTTGACGTCAGACTAATA